>CAIGQZ010032144.1:2773644-2784464 GCA_903798205.1 Danio tinwini
AGTCAGAATTATTAGCCCCCCTCAATTATTAGCTCCCCTGTTTATTTTTCCCTAAATTTCACATTTCTAAACATGTTTTAATAACTAAATAGTTTTAGTTAAAATAGTTTTAACAACTGATTTCTAATAATGGATTTATTTGATCTTTGCCATGATGACAGTAAATAATATTTTACTACATATTTTTCAAAAAACTTCTATACAGCTTAAAGTGACATGTAAAGGCTAAACTAGGTAAATTAGGTTAACTAGGCGGGTTAGGGTAATTAGGCAATTTATTGTATAATGACGGTTTGTTCTGTAAACAGTCGAAAAAAATATATAGTTTAGGGGCTAATAATATTGACCTTAAAATGTTAAAAATTAAAAACTGCTATTATTCTAGGCGAAATAAAAAAATAAGACTTTCTCCAGAAGAAAAAATATTATCAGACATACTGTGAAATTTTTTCTTGCTGTGTTAAACATCATTTGGGAAATATTTGAAAAAGAAAAGAAAATTTAAAGGGGGCTAATAATTCTGACTTCAACTGCATATATGCAGTAAAGCATTATTTTTACCTCTTTATTGTCCACAAGTGGAAATTTATCTTTATCACGCAACCACATCAGCGTTCACATTACACATATTACAGAAAAAACAGGCAACACGATTACATTTAATGTCATCACATTAAAAACTCAATTAAACACTATAATACTAAAAACCCATTATTTAAATTCTAGATGCCTAAAGCATCTTTTGATGGCAAGAGCTAAAATTGTATATTTTTCAATTTTCAATGGCTGCACGGTGGCGTAGTGGGTAGCACGTTCTCCTCACAGCAAGAAGGTCACTGGTTCGAGCCTCAGTGGTTCATTCCGCTGTGGCGACACCAGATTATTAAAGGGACTAAGCCGAAAAGAAAATGAATGAATGAACAATCTTCAATAATGACGTGCTTTCAGTTTAATTGTCATTATATAAATTTCATTTAGTTATCTTTGTGCTTTACCTACAGTTGCACTGACAATTTTTACTACTTGACACTACTTACTACTTGAGTTTTTGCTTTGGCCACAGTCCATACAATGCAATCATGTTAAAGCTCACAACACTTTTAACCAAATTCTTGTATACCATCTCCAGAATATGTTGACTCGCATCAAATTATTGTAACCTCCTAATGAGATATAAACTCTGCATTGCTTTTACACTCTACATTTCCACCAAATGTCAATCCACTATTAATAAATGTTTCTAAATATTTAAAACATCCAACTGTCTTTATTTCATGCCCTATGACATTATGCTGTCTACATACAGTATGATATATTGTATCAATATTGTTTTTAGTAGATATTTTTTTTCATTCATTTTCATTTCGGTTTAGTCCCTTTATTAATTAGGCGGCACCACAGCGGAATGAACCACCAACTTATCCAGCATATGTTTTTTCACAGCAGATGTCCTTCCAGCTGCAACCCAGAACTGGGAAAAACCCATACACAATTATTCAAACACATATTCTATGGACAATTTAGCTTACCCAATTCACCTGTAGCGCATGTCTTTGGACTGTGGGGGAAACAGGAGCACCTGGAGGAAACCCACGCAAACTTGGAGAAAACATGCAAACTCCACACAGAAATGGGAACTGACCCAGCCGAGGCTCAAACCAGCGACCTTCTTGCTGTGAGGTGACCGCACTAACCAGTGTGCCACCGTGCCACCTAGATTTCATTTTAGTACTTAAATTTGCGATAGAAGGTAGTTGCGAAAAAACATTTATCATTATAGTCAGTCAAGGTTTTAATTCTTATACAGTATAAACATTCAATGTTATTTCATATTCATAAACAAAAGTTTCTATATTTTAATTGTATCAAATGCTAAAAGATGCTGGATCCAGCCTGATCTCTCAAGGAAACTTAACATTTTGTCAGTTTATTGGCTAATTCGTACAAATTTCTACAATTTCAGTCGTATGAAAATGTACGGTTTTAAAAAGAAGGCATGGCACCCAATCCTGCCCTTAAACCCAACCATCATCGGGGGATGAGCAAATTGTAGTAAATTGTATGAATGAAATTCATACGAATTAGCCACTAAATCAAACAGTTTTAAATTGTCGTGAAATCGTGTTGGCTGGATCGTTTTAAGTCAACATTGAGTTAAATATGGGCAAACCCAACTTTAGGTTTATTTTTTAATTAAATTTAAATAACATTTTTTAACCCAACTTTTGGGTTTATCTATATTTTACTTAGCTTGGGGTTAAAACAGCCTAACATATTTCGGGTGTGGTTAATAAAATAAACAACAGCATTGTTAAATTGATGTAGGTGAAATGCTGTGAGCTGTACAAATATCACAATATTGCCTTGGTGCTACATGCATCTTAACCATGCCAACTCCAGTGTCAATATTTATGAACAAGTAATCAATAATGCATAAATTTTTCATCTGTTCTTTAAATTAAGATACTATATGGCTAATGTATATTAAGTTTACAAACTAAATTTTGCATTTCTGACTGTAGCTGAAAAAGGCACTTGATTAATGTTTATTTTACTGCATGTAAACCCTATTTCACTCTTTAACGTCTTGGTCTTAGTGCACTGAACAAACCCAGTCAATGCCTCTCTAAACAAGATAAATAATGATCACTCAGCAGGGGTCAGAGGTGAAGTGCGGTCATCAGCAGCTTTATTTTTCAGCTCTAAATGTTGAGGCGTTGATGGCTGCTCGGGTCGTGGCGGCATTATCTTTTAATGCCAGATCACTCCTTACCTCTCCGCCTGTCGTACAGTCCACACTCCCAAATGCCACCGGCATTACCATCAAACGATTCCTGTCACCTCTCCCAATACGCGGGGATTTGCAACAAGCCCAGGCTTATGAATCAAACAAACAATGAGAGCGAGCGGCCCGGCGTGTCTGTGTAAATGAGCGGAGGTGTGAGGAGACAGGTAGCTGCTGATAGCTGTCACACTGGATGTTTTTGCCCTGACAGGAGCCTGATTAGCAGGCCATGAAAGAAATGAGACCGTGTGGAGGAGAGAGAGTGGAAGGAGGCAGAATATGTGGCTTTGTACGCTGTTTGCTCATCTGTCCTTTTAAAAATCACACACACACACACAAACACACGCAAACTGTCTAAGGGGTTTATCCATGAGCCCTGTCTCTTAGTATAGAAAATGACTACATGCAAGTTGTTGGCTCCCTCGCTCGCTCTCGCAGAGTCTCTGTCCATCATGGTAGGTTTATTTAAAGAAGTCAAACAGACTCAGGGTTTAAGTTTGACTGACCTCTCCCCATCTTGTAAGTGAAAGTGGTTGTTTATTTGTTGGTCTTCACATGGGCTGTGTGGTAAAACTGTTGTGTTGACACTCTGTCATGCAGGAAGGATGTCCAGCATTTGTCTGCTGCATGTGTTTGGGCTGACATTGTGTGTCAGGTACACTTTGATTAGTCTAGAAATGTCACCCACCGATTTCATGGATAGATTTGCAGGAAAAGTTGGACTTGTTTTTGCATGTTTGGGAAAGAAAGATGTGTGTCCAGACGCCTGAGACCATTAGTTTGAGTGACAGTTTAGGAGGGAAAATAATAACAATGTAATGTATACTTTTCAAACGTCTCTGGTGTTGTCATTTTAGACTGGATAAAAAAAAGAATTTAAAGAAAGATGACAGCTTGTTTAGCAAGATCTGTGTGTTTTTAAGCAGCTGTTATGTGACCACACAATTACTTGCTGACTTGATTTAAGTTAAATGGTCAATGGTAAAACAAAAAATTGTCACAAATAGTTGTTATTAATGGTCAAAAATGGGAAACCTCAATAGAAAATGAACTGGAAATGTTGGAAAGAAAGAGGAGTTTCTTGATACATAAGCTATAACATAGCTAGAAAATAGTCTGGTGATTTTTTTTTTTTTGACAAAAATAACAGATTTATTTACAGACTTATTTTTAATAAATAAGAAATTAATTGATTTAATAATTGACATATTATTTTTATAATAACTGATTTATTTTCACAAAATTTGAAATCACATGGGCAACGCAGTAGGTAGTGCTGTCGCCTCACAGCAAGAAGGTCGATGAGTCGCAGGTTCGAGCCTCAGCTGGGTCAGTTGGCGTTTCTGTGTGGAGTTTGCATGTTCTCCCTGTGTTCGCGTGGGTTTCCTCCGGGTGCTCCGGTTTCCCCCACAGTCCAAAGACATGCGGTATAGGTGAATTGGGTAGGCTAAATTGTCCGTAGTGTTTGTGTGTGAATGTTTTCCAGAGATGGGTTGCGGCTGGAAGGGCATCCGCTGTGTAAAACATATGCTGGATAAGTTGGTGGTTCATTCCGCTGTGGCGACCCCAGATTAATAAAGGGACTAAGCCGAAAAGAAAATGAATGAATGAAATCACATGTGGTATGGTCTGTATTTCTGATGCACACCATATGTAATGTCAGATTATCTGAAAATAAATAAATCAGTTATTACAGTGGAAATCAATGGGCTCTGTGCACAGCTAGTGATTTTCAGCCAATGAAGATCTTCCGGTTAAAGCTTATTTATGATTATTTTTAATTTCATAAAGTTCCTATTACAGCATCAATGTTGTAATGTAATTACAATATAATCAGTTAAATAGATTTAAGCATTCGTTTAGTTATTCAAGCATAAAATGAGATGAAAGACTTTGTAACCGCTAGTGCCGTCAGTACCAGCAGGCTAGTGCAGAAACTCCATTGAAAATACTGGGGTAAAATAAACTCATATTTTAAAGACATGGCGGGGGGAAATGGCATTTAATGCAGTGCTTCTTGTCCAGTCTGAGACCCACTTCATATTGTCTATCTAATAGGTGGTGAAGATCACAGATTTTTTAAAAAGAAACATGACAATTTTAAAATAGAAAGACAGTTCACCGGAATCACTGAGGCTGTCTGGCTGAAATGAAAAGTCTGTGTGCATATACCCCATTACAATTTGGCAAGGATAAAACAAAAACATTTTAAAGGCAAAATATATTTTAATATTATCATTATCATACATGTTTTTTTTTCTTTTTTCTTGGAAATAGTCCATAAACACCAGGTTGCGTTAGACTTTTTCATTGTCTCTTACGACAAATAGCTGTAAAAGTTTCATCATTTTTATTTATTCATTTATTTAAGCTATTACATTTTAAAATGATAATAGATTAGTAATTTAATACATTTTTGTTATATTTTCATTTTTAATAATCAGCCCACATACAGTGCTCAGCACAACCAAGTACACCCCATTTTGAAAATGAATATTTTTATCCATTTCTCAGTGAATATAGGCAATGTATGTTGGTGCATTTAAACAAAACAGATTTAAAAACAGATATATTTATTAAAATAATATTTTAGTCACCAAACATATTTAGAAATTAAGTGGTAATACAATTAAATTCAAGCAAACTATTGAAAAAAAATTATATTTTCTCTTATTAAATTTGTATTTAATATTTTTCTATAACATAAATTTGGGTGTACTGGTTTTTGGACAATTACCGTAAGTTATTTTGTTAAATTAGCTCCAGATTTGGCTTTAGTACTGACTAATCTAATGTATATGCAAATACAAAATTGAATAGCTTCCTATTAAAAATATGAATTAAAAAATTGATTTGTGATGGGTGTACTTGTATATGCTGAGCACTTTATGTTAAACTTAAATCAATAACTGTCTTTGACCAGTTAAAAATACCATTTATTAAAACATAAAATCAAAAAATCCATTGGCCCAACCAGGCCATTGGAAATAATCATTAGTGTTCACTCTGTATAAGTCTAAAATTTCATTCATAATGGTCTTAAAAGGGTCTTAAAAAGTCTTAAATTTGACTTTAAACCTGCAGAAACCCTGAATGGACACTACAGACTGAAGTGTTCTAAAGGTGTCCTAACTTGACACTGCTGCATGAATGTCATGGGATGCCACATTTCACACCTGTAGAATTGTGTGATTTAAAAAAAATAAAACAATATGAAGTTCATCATTGTAGGTAGTAATAATAACAGCAACAACAACAACCACAACAATGTATCATAAAACAGTTCATTAAACACTGTAAATACTGTGCTTACTACTGTATGTACTGTAATTACTTTGTAGAATATATATTAATTATACATCTGCAAAGTAGACCATCATTAATAAGACAAAGATATCGCATACGAAATGTGGGTTAGAGAAGTAGAAACAGGTTCACGTGCATGGTCAATGTTAACTGAAGGAATAAAGAAAAAGACTGAAATCAAAAAATGTAGAGCTGTTGAGTCTTGGTGGACTCAGCACTGATGTCACAATACTTTACCATTTCTGACTCCACCAGCTTCAGGTCCGTTTGTCTCTTGAAGTGTTTCTCTTGACTATAGTTCTCTGTCTCTCTCTGTCTCTCCAGTGCAGGTTCTATTCATAATTCATCTTCTCCCCGCTTCTTCCACTTGACCTGTTTGGGTACAATGAGTGCGGCAGGCATTTGTCTTCCTCTCGCTCTCTGTGTGTCTGCTAGCCAATGCTCACAGTCACTAATGGAGGATACAGATGCCACATAGTCAATAATGAAGAGAAATGCCACGGCGAGTGTGTTGTGCCCAGACAATGAGCTACAGAAGTAATAATTGCTTCACGCTCATTTTCTGTTATGGTTTTTAAATGACGCTAATTTTAATTATTACACTTACCAATACAACATGTGAAAATACAGATCAGAACTAATATCAGCATGTTGCAGGCAGTGGTGTAAAGTAATGAAATACAAATACTGGAATTAATGTAGTTGAATAGTTTTTCTCTTGAGTTTTTTTTTGTGTTGTATTTGTTTTTTACTGTGAACTTTTCTTCAACCTGCAGTCACAGGCTAGTAAAATAATCAGTTCCATGATTCAAATCCCTGAAAAATGACATCAGGCAGACAGAACTCTTATTTTACTATTTTATGTGAGAAAAACTCAACCCAGTCCCTGAAAACGTACCTCTATATACATTTCTGAAGACGTCTCAGGAGCTACATTTTTTTTGCAGTTTTTGTTTTCGCAAATACACCACAGGCGTGTGTGCTTTTTGAGATCTCAAATTTCTCTCGCAAGTGCCATTCACACCTGCTGTGCTTTAATTTAAGAAAAGCCTTCGTCTGATTTTTACCAAGTTTTACCACATTCTCACCATGTTATTTATTTGTTTATTTTATTTTTTACCTGCTAAGCAGTTCTACCTGCTTTCTGGAACCGTTCTTCACTAGACTTGAACCCCGTCATCGTGGTCATCTCCTCTCTGCATCTCAAGTCCACCGGCTTACGTGTCGAGCTAACTGGACAAACTAGTAACAGCCGTAAAACTGTCCATATGAAGGTAAGCTGTCTAAACATAATAGTATTAATCACTAATTTCTAATAGCAGATTTATTTTATCTTTGCCATTATGACAGTGCATAATATTTTACTAGATATTTTTCAGGATACTAGCATTCAGCTTAAAGTGCAATTTAAAGGCTTGGCTAGGTTATTTAGACTAATTAGGCAAGTTATGGTAATTAGGCAAGTCATTGTATAATGATAGTTTGTTCTGTAACCAATTCAGAAAAAATATTTCTTATGGAGGCTAATAATATTGACCTTAATGTGTTAAAAAAATAAAAAACTGCTTTCATTCCGGCCAAAATAACACAAATAAGACTTTCTCCAGAAGAAAAAAATATATATATTATAGGAAATACTATAAAAATTTCTTGCTCTGAAAAAAAAAATCACAGGAGGGCTTATAATTTTGACTTTGAATGTTTTTCTGACTTTAACCATTAAAATGGAGTCCAGAGAAATGATAATAATAAAAAAAAGAAAAAAAAAGAAACTAAAGAATAAAAGATAGATAATTTGCAGACAACAACATTTTTTTTGCTGCTTGTCTGATTAACAAATAATATTTCTTGATAAAGAACATTATGGCTAAACACTATGGCTAGAGAAAACAAAACCGTTTCAATGTGATTAAAGTGCTGACTCAAACCAGTATTTTCTAGTAGTTTAGACTTTCTTTTTCAGCCCAGCAATTTTCAGACCACAATGAGGAGACTGGAGAAATACACTTTGTTTTAGTCACTGTACCTTGCCATTTTTAATTTCAGCTTTAAGCTTTGATATGTTCAAACGCATATCTGCTACATATTGAAGTAGTTTAGGAATCTACTATCTTTAAACTCTGTAAATTAATGTCAGGTACAAAGTGAGTCATAAATTAAAGTACATCGTAAGAAAACACAGACAGAATGTTTTATTTTCAAAATAGTTAGTACACCATTAAAACTCCATTAAGATGGATTATTTATTTTATTTTATCTTTTTTTTTAAATCTTAATAAATTGAAGATAAGATAACACTGCTTTCACATTGCTTTCACCACACACCATATATATTTAATATAATGTTATGGGTTGGTATGTCAATAGAACAATCCTCCATATGCAATACAAACAGAATAAACTCAGAATAAAAATGTCACATCACATATCACATATGTTTTCTTTTCATTATTAACTCTAATCAGCAGCAATGTGTTTAATGACTTGTTTTATTTTTAATTAGTGAATGTTTTTGCCATCTGGTTCATTTACGTTTTTTTTCCTCATGCCTCGTGTTTTAGTTAAAGTGATAGTTCAACTGAACATGATATTCATTCACCCATATGTTGGTCAATACTTTTTGATTTTGATTTTTTTACAGTTTGTTAAAGAAAATAGCATCAATGTCTAGAACAAAGGCAAAAAATTGTGTATTCTGTCTGTTTGTATATAAATAATAATCGTTATAAATAAAACTATAACACAAATGGATTATTATTAATATCAAAATTTGTTACATTAAACAAAATTTAAAATGTAAAAAAAAAAAACAATGCCAATACAGTATATAGTTGTATTAGGGCATCATACTCTCTCCATCTGGATATGGACACAAGTTTAAAAGCTTCTAACAGGTTTCTTTTCAGTTTTGTATCCAGTTGATTGATTGATTGATTTGATTCAATTTAATTCAATCCTCCTTCCTTCCCTATGAAATTAGGTTTGCACAGGTCCCACAAATCATGTAAACGTACCACAAAATGCAGCACAATACTACAGCACAAAATATTCTTACAATACAACACAACAATACAGTTTCACTGACTATATATGCTCACCAGACACTTTATTAGTTTCACCTCTCCAACCCCTCATTAACACAAATTCCTAATCAGCCAATCATATGGCAGCAACTCAATGCATTTAGGCATGTAGACATGGTCAAGATGATCTGCTGCAGTTCAAACTGAGCATCAGGATGGGGAAGAAAGGTGATTTCCATGACTTTGAACATGGCATAGTTCTTGGTGTCAGACGGGCTGGTCTGAGTATTTCAAAAAATTCTGATCTACTGGGATTTTGACGCACAACCATCTTTAGGGTTAACAAAGAATGGTCCAAAAAAGAGAAAATATCCAGTAAGCGGCAGTTCTGTTGGTCAGAGGAGAATCACCAGAATGGTTTGAGCTACAACTGAGGTATGCAGAGGAGCATTTCTAAGTGCACAACACGTCAAACCTTGAGGCAGATGAGCTACAGCAGCAGAAGAACAAACTGGGTGCCATTCCTGTCAGCTAAGAACAGGAAATTGAGGCTACAATTCGCACAGGCTCACCAAAATTGGACAATAGAAGATTGGAAAAACATTGCCTGGTTTGAGTCTCTATTTGTGCTGCCACATTCGGATGGTAGGGTCATAATTTGGCGTCAACAACATGAAAGCAGGGATCCATCCTGCCTTGTATCAATAGTTCAGGATGGTGGTGGGGGTGTAATGGTGTGGGGGATTTTTTTTTGCACACTTTGGGCCTATTAGTACCAATTGAGCATTGTGTCAATGCCACATCCTACCTGTGTATTGTTACTGACTGTTACGTAGAGAAAGCATCGCGCTACACACATAAAGAAAAGGATGACCGTCTATTAAAAGAGGTCACCCGGAGTCCCCTTTCCTGCTCCCCAAGCACACACACACTCAGGCCAAGTTGTCGAAAAGGGGTAACAGATTTATTAAAGATAAATATTTCCAATATCAAAAGTCAAGGTGGTAAGGGAACAAAAGGCCAAAACAACAAACAAAACAAAGTACGCTATCTAATATTAAGCATCACTTACCTAAACAAAAATAAAGTTCTGTAAATAAAACAACAATTCTACCCTCCTTGTCTATCCTTTAAACAGGAGAAAAAGTGACAAAAGAAAAGGGCCTTCCCATTTATCATGAAGCAGTAAATAAACATTCAGCCACAGCTAATACAAAATACTGTCCTATTACCGTATTTAACAGAGTATCTCACCAGATGACTTTGGAAAAGGGTTTCGGACAAAGATTTCACTGCCACACAGAGAACTCAGCGATCTGCTCACACACACAATAGCGAGGGGAAACAGGAAGAGAACACATCGAACAGAGACAACAGCGTTCTTTTATAATTGGTGCCGCCCCATCACAGCTGCACCTGATTTGTCCATCCTTTTATGACCAAAGTGTAACAACATCTGGTTTCTTGAACATGACAATGAGTTCACTGTACTCAAAATGGCCTCCACAGTCACCAGATCTTAATCCAATAGAGTACCTTTGGGATGTGGTGGAACGGGAGATTCACATCATGATTCAATTCAATTCATCTTTATTTGTATAGCGCTTATACAATGTAGATTGTGTCAAAGCAGCTTCACATGGAAGTTTATAGTGAATTGAAAAGTGTCAGTTCAGTTTTCAGTGTTTAAGTTCAGTTTAGTTTAG
>CAIGQZ010032144.1:2789464-2808253 GCA_903798205.1 Danio tinwini
TATATATATATATATATATATATATATATTTATTTATATATATTTATTTATTTATATATATTTATTTATTTATATATATACAAATTTTAAGTGTTTTTATATCTATAATTAAAAAATGCTAAAACTTTCATTCATTTCTGAAGGTTTTGCTGAAAAAAGTGACAATTATTCTTTTTAACAATTGGGATGGAAGTGCTGCTATATATAAAAAAAAGTCTGGTGCCTTACATTTCTGCTGTAATTAAAATCATGCTCCAGTATGTAGATAAAGAGGGTAAGAGAAGAGTTTTAGCACATATTGGAGTGGTGCCCATGTGTCAACATCTATTTGTCCATAGTGTGTATCTGGCAGTGTTCAGCTGTATTTTTCTGTTGCCTTGGTTTTTATGCCGATTATGGAACTATGTGTTTGCATCTGTTCATTGCTGGGAATAGATCTCAGCACCTAGTACTCTAAAGTCATCTTAAATGTGTCTGCGATTCACATCAGTAATGAGTGGGATGTGCAGGTCCATCGTTCTCTCTCTCTCTCTCTAAACCTCTCATCTTTAGATACCACTCTTCTAATCAAAAAGTGATTGAAGAGGCGAGCCTCAGACGGTTTGAATATCCATTTTAGTCAATTAATGGCATTTGTGACATTTGTGTGAAGTTGATAGGTGCTTCGAGTGGCTTCAAACGCCTGAGGGAGGAGCAGCCACACATGAAGCGAAGCGGGGAAGTAACAAGGGAGCCAGAGAGCCAATTGATTCTGGTTATTGATTACTATTAGGATGGCTCTTTTGAAGGCTGCGCAGGTCATACTTAATTGAGATGCTGGAATGAGTGAGAGATCAGATCAGGAGAGATGGAAATACTGCTTAATTTATTTATTTATTTTTTGTTTTTTTGACAACCAGGCCTGGCGGCTCTCTGCACAAGTGGTGACATAAAGCCAGCAACACCTAACACTGAAAATGTCACTTCGCTCCAATAAACCGGCTGGCTGCTGCCGTACCGTTTATGTATCCCGGACAAGTCCCTGTTCTATGACTGTTTGCCGTTTTTTAGATGCGCCTGTTTATTTCCATGCACGCCTTTTTGATTACAGCCATTTGTTGGGTGTTAAAGACAGTGGGTGCAAAGGAAACTGTTAAGGCTGAGAGGATGCAAGATGGTCTGAGGTGGCACTGCTTTGGACTGTTCTGAAGTAAGTGCTGTCTTTCACACCAAACTCCCACACAACCAATGGATATATTCTCCTGTCAGTCAGCCAGTCCTCTAGCGTCATGCCATCGTACTTAAATTGCCCCGTATTTTGGTCAAACTTGGCTGCGTGACCCTGCCTGCCACCCTCAAGAGGTAGACGGTGAGGTAAATGCCAGCATATGTAGTCCTAATAAACTGTCACTTTAAGGCAGGTAAACTCTGACTCACTGCGCCTCGAGTCCATCAATGCGAGACATCAGGAAGGCAACCTCCATTTCTGTTCTGGCTCTCTGTGTATATTGTTTTCTTCTCTTTCTCTCTCCCTTTTCTCCTTCCATCAGCTTGGATGGCTGTCAGGGAGGGCAAGCAGGAGGGAGGGAAAGGAAAGCTGACACCATCATCCCTCCTCTCGAACGAAGCAACATGTTAATTAGGGCAAATCAGTAAGCTGTTGCTGAAATAAATAGCACCATTCTGTGATGCTCTACTGTGAATACAAAAACAGCAGAAAAAACACAACAACCAAAAAGACAACACAAGCAGGGGAGGGAGGACAGAAGCCAGGCTGCAGCCAACACTTTCCTCTTTGACAGTCCCATCTTTTAATTGGTGATTCTACAGATAATTACATGAGGTGTTGCTTGTAGCCGGAGGCGGCCGGCACCTCCTGGTCTTTAGAGGATTCTATAAATTCCCCTGCCCTTTGTTCGCTTAAGTCTCCAAGCGGCTGTTCACTGATGTGATTCCTCATAATTTATGTTGCACTCCAATGATTTACTTTGTCTCCTGTACATGTTTTGTCTTGGTCTTCTTGCATTAAGCCAGTCACTTAAATGAAAAACTTTAATTAATTGCATCTTATGCAAATTAATTTAATCACTATTACTCACATATATATGAGTATCCTCCAAATGAAATGAAAATTATGTACAGTTGTTACATTATTGTGGTACTTCAGGAAAATATTGAATACACATTACAAAAAAATGCTACCTACTTAAACATTGTTGCAGAACAGGTACATCAGTGACATCGCTACAGAACCTGAACCTGTTCAAACCTTTGATTATAAGTAGTTTGTCCCCATTTTCTCCAATCAGTGACACCCCTGGGTCCACTTATTTAATACTGGCTACTAGAGCCCTACTAGATTTGGTGGGTCGTGGTTGTTGCATGCTAAGTTCTAAAAGCATGTTATGCCATTGATGCTGTTGTGCCATTTTGTTAATTTCTTTTTAAAGTGGTGAGAATGTAACAGATTACATTGTGATGTAGGGTGCTCTTAACTTCATGACAGGATCAGTGATGTACTATAAACAGTAAAAATGTAAATTTATCTAAATGCATTGATTTAACTGCTGATAAAGTATTGTATTGCAAAAAGATGATGCTTTCGGTCACGACAGTCACAACATGACAGATATACAATACAGTAGTATATCCAAACATATTCATACACGTATCCATACACATTCATAGTATTGAGTGGTGAAGTTTCAGACTAAATTCAGTACATACACAGACTACATAGTCTATACAGTATCTGATTTCGGCTGCAGTAAATGTCTTAATGGCAGAGCCTGATCTTACCCCATGCAACATGTTATTGGATCGACATCTTTAGTGGTCCTGGAACAACATTACAATAAATCAGTCAGATTTGAAAGAAAAGTTTGTAATGAAGGGTAAGTTTAGGCTTACAATTAAGGTTAGGAGCATCTACATTATTGATTTTCACCTATTATTTCAATTAGTTTTGATACTGCTTTGCATTCATTTTGAACTACAAAAATACATCAACTGACTGATTATATTGTGTCTAAAGTATAAGTTCAACATTAACTTGATGTTTACCTAACTGTTGTTTTATTTTTTACTATACTGTAGATATTTTTTGTCA
Source organism: Danio tinwini (assembly GCA_903798205.1). NCBI lineage: Eukaryota > Metazoa > Chordata > Actinopteri > Cypriniformes > Danionidae > Danio > Danio tinwini. The sequence goes on from CAIGQZ010032144.1 coordinate 2,792,553, forward strand.
GCCCAGGCTCAGTGGAAATGCGCACATGAGCTTACATTTTGGCAAAATGTAAAACACATTGCTCTAGGTACGTTACGCTGCACATTTCAATGACAAATCCACTAGAGGGCATTGTGTACATTTAGCAAATTTGAAACAGGTTTCTTAGGGTACAATTTTGTTGAACATTTCAGATACACATACAGTGACCTAGAGAGCTTAACGTGCTGCAGTTTAAGAAAACACATGCAATTACAAAAAAACGCCAGCAAATTAAGAAAAGATCCTCATCCATTTGACAGCATAAGATTTGACTCACAATGCATACACGTTTTAAAAAACATGCTGGATTTTAACACAATACTAACAAATTAATAAAACGTTCTGCATTTTCTCACAGCACAAACAATTTACGTGTTCTCACAACACTTGCAAAAATATCGAACACAGTGAGAATGTTTCAGATGGACCCAAAAGCATGACGGATGCAGCCGTGCTGTGACTATTGTTCAGTGAAATTGTAGGTGATCTTTGAAAAGTGAGTTTTTTTGTTTGTTTATTTTAACATTCTGATTCCCTTGTCTTTAGTTTGTATTCGCCTAAATAACCAAAACCTAAATAGCCGGAATGGTCACGTTTTTAGGATCCTCTTGAAACATTTTTCTTGTGTTCCGAGCTATTTGAAAGTGTTTTGAGAAAATGCAGCCAGCTTTTGTAAATTGTTTGCATTGTGAAAAAAGGCAGCACTTTAAATTAATTTGTTTGCATTGTGTGAAAATGCAGCGCATTTTTTAAAAATATGTTTGCGCTGTGAGGATTTGCAGCTTGTGTACTGTCAAACGGATGAAGATCTTTTCTCATTTTGCTGGCATTTTTGTAAACGCATGTGTTTTCTTAAATTGCAGCAAGTTAAGCTCTCTCTGCCACCGTACAGACATCATTCTTGTACACATCCACAAGAAGGCAGGGCTTGTCATACAGATCACAAAGTAAACCACTGATCTACGCTCTTTCCTAACCCCAACCAAAAGCAATAGTGCAAATGTAAGAGAAAAGTGCACTCTTTATCTTGCTCTTATCTCTTTTGTGGAACTGTGCTTCACAGGACTCAAAAAGATGTTGATATCAAACTTCCCCAAAGTGATAATTTTACCTAAAACCTGCAGTTAAATGTATGTCAAAGTATGTTTTTGTGGTTTCACAAAAATGTAGGTTTAAGCATGTATTTTCAATGAGCCTGTGTTTTTACCTTAGAACAGCAGTTTGTGCTGTACTTCCTGACATTCTGCCCATTTGAGACCAACCTAGCAATATACAGTATAAAGTAAAAAGCAATTCTTGTTTATTTTTTGAAGGACACTGACCTGCTCTTTGCTGTTGTCCCCTGTGGTGTTTGGCTGTAGTCAGTTATTACTGTCAGTTATCTCATGAGGATCAGACATTTGTGAAGGGTCAAAGGGCAAACTACAAGAACTGTACTCCCTTCACGCTTCCAAACCATATGCTGTGAAACCTTGATTAAAATGCACACCCTGCATCTGAAGATAGTACACCCTCAAAACAAGACAAACAGAAGTAGTTTCTTATTAAGAGATGATTTGCTTAACCCATACACGCACAGAAAATGTGCTCATTAAAAGTGTTTTATTTGGGTTTGATGGGTCATGTATTAGTGAAGTTTTTTTTCTTTTGCAATGCAAGCTGTTGTTTACGTAACTGTTCACAAATTTCAGTTTCATTCTGATACAGGCTTCTTTTAAAAAGCTTGTGTTTTATTGTAAACAGCCTTGAGCTTTAGGCTTTTCCTCCTCCCTCACCTTACTGTTAAATAAATCGGCTGTGAAATAAATATTTCAAACATTTATATTCAGTTATCTGTCTCTGGAGCAAACCGAGGTTACACAGTCTTCATCATAAACTAAATTTAAGCACCTTTATTCTTGTCTAATCTCAGCCTAAAGTGTGTTACTAAGCATATAGTGCTGCAAATCAGCATGCGAGTGGGATATTATAATCATCATTTCATACAGGTCCGCACAGCGGCCGCATCAGACTGTAAATGTTACATTGAAGCAGGCGTCTTGTACTGTGATGCAAGTAGTACACAGTCCCATAATTTAGTGGGGATTTTAGGCCTGCTTTGCTAGATGAAGTTATCTATTAAAACACTTGTACTTCAGATAAATATGGCTCTTGAAGATCATGTGCCCGTTTGCCGCAAAGCCTCCTTGTCCTATGATCAATCATCGACGGCATTGTAAAGGTTGACATTTTCATTTAGCAGATTTGTGTGCGGGAAGTAGAGACGGGATTCGTGATTAGGCTGGTGATACTGTTACAAATGAGCTGGAGGCCGTTGGCGGAGCTCGCACTTTGTTTATTTGTCCCCAGATTTGGGAGAAAATAAATTAAAGGGTGTAGGAATTGAAATCCTAATGAGAACAGTGAGTTTTGCACTAGCTTGTTTTCAGCGATAATTGGGAAATAACAAAGACAACCTTGTCAAACCAAGGTAATTATAAAGAACAATACAGCATTTCACAGTGTGAACCTTTAATTGGACTAACCTTTTCTTTTTATCCCTAAATCTGCATCGTGGTGATATCCAAACTTAAACAACCAAATTCATCATATTTCCTGAGGAAATACTTTGCCACAGCAAAGTCAGCCAGTGGAGAGATTTTTGTGAAAATGTTTGAAAAGAGCTGCTATCTGTGAAGGGTCCGGTGGGGGAAACCAAGAATATAACCTGTTTAAACGCTAGGAACAAGTTAAACATATTTAAATCATTCATTAGGAATGAAATGCACGTAATTGATTTAGAATGAAAGAGCTGCTCATCGCTTTTAAGATGGATGTTACTTATGAAAAAAAGCCCTAAGGGTGAAAGATATTGCAGGCTCTTTGAAACATACAGTCATTCACTACCTTAAATGAGGTGTCAGTTCTAATGTTCCTCTAAGGAGAAACCGGCTCTTCATATGAGAGTGCCAGTGCCTTTCCTGTCATCCTAACAGACCAAATAAAGTACACTTAAAGGGATAGTTCACCCAAATATTCTGTCATCGTTTATACACACTGCTCTTTAAATACGCTGTATAATTTAATTTTTCTTACATTTTTTGACCACTAAATGACAGTTTATAATAAAAACTACTATAGTAGTTTTATAGTAGTAAACTACTATGATATTCCAGACTTTGTGAGGTAGTGTTTAATGAGGACAACTAATCCTGATATTTTTTTGTAAATCCAAAATCAAACAGGTGATGCAATGGCGCAGTAGGTAGTGCTTTTGCCTCACAACAAGAAGGTCACTGGTTCGAGCCTCGGCTGGGTCAGTTGGCGTTTCTGTGTGGAGTTTGCATGTTCTCCCTGCGTTCGCGTGGGTTTCCTCCGGGTGCTCCGGTTTCCCCCACAGTCCAAAGACATGCGGTACAGGTAAATTGGGTAGGCTAAATTGTCCGTAGTGTATGAGTGTGTGTGTGTGGATGTTTCCCAGAGATGGGTTGCGGCTAGAAGGGCATCCGCTGCGTAAAATCGTGCTGGATAAGTTGGTGGTTCATTCCGCTGTGGCGACCCTGGATTAATAAAGGGACTAAGCCGAAAAGAAAATGAATGAATGAATGAATGAAATCAAACAATAATGGCTCGTTTCCACTGAGTGGTACAGTATGGTACAGTATGGGTCACCTTTATCAGGCTTGCGTTTCAACTGCTAAAAGGGTACTAAAAGGGTAAAAGGGTACCAATGGCCCTCTTTTGGTGGGCATGGTGTACGACAGAAAGTCATGGTACATCATTCTCGCTTGAGGAAAAAGTAAAACTGTACAGGCCGTTCACATATCGCATGAGAAGCATTTCTCACAAAATAGAGGCTTTATACACACAAATGCTTGTATATAAATGTTCATTACTAACCTTTCTATGAACATGATTTGATTATAGCTGCAGATCAATGATGCAATACGAAACAGCCTACTGTAACCTCTGCAATTATATAAAATAAATAAATAAATGCAACATATATAAACACATACAGACCCTTACAGTCTCCGATGTTACCAATTACAGAAAAAAACTACACACAGCATACATTTAGTCCTTATTTGGGTTTAAAAACACGCAACATATAGCTCAGTCAGAGCAAACCTCTCATCTGTATCTTTAATCTTCACCAGCACATGTAACCTCTTGTTAGAAAGTAATTCTGTCATTCCCAGTTCATAGTGCAAAAGGTGATGATGGCAGTTTGTTCATGTTTTATGTTACTGAATTGTCTCCTTTGTTTTTGTCTGAAGCACTTCAATAATAATGCACATGTTGTTATTATCAGCTCAGGAAGTTTGTTATTTCAAATAAAGACTCGCGGCGAATGCATGCAAGAAAACAAAACCGATATCGCTTTAGACAGCCTTGTAAAAACTATGGGGCATACGGTGGATTCTGCTCTTCTTGGCTTTATGGCTGTTCATCAAGACGACGAGAAGGTTTGTTTGAGCTCAGTCAACCAAGGCATGTTATTATACATTATGTATATATTATTACAGTGTAATGTCTCAGCTGTGTATTTAAAAATGGTGGTTCTTTTGTTTTCATTCTCCTGGCTTGTTGCACGAGCGAGTGACGTATCTCTGTAAACTAATAGCCTTCAGCTGCGCGTCTTGAGTAAAAGTATCTGTTGTAAATATTACTCAAGGCAACCGTAATCTTATTAGAACACTTTACTGCACTGAATTTTGTTGCTGGTTTTTTATGTATTATGTTCATGAGGCTCTATAAGGAGAGTAAAAAGTACTCAAACATTATTGTCAACTGAAAGTACATACTGTATTTGTTGCTTTCCTGTTGCTGTAATTATATAACAAGACGCTATCAACAGCTAGTTTGTGGGTTCACTTTCCAGAAAAAACAAGAACTGGTAAAATCAGATTGAATCTCTATTTTAAGTATTTGGACAAAAACATATTTGAATAAAAGTAAAACCACTGTATATGTTCTAAAGTCCATAAATCTGCAAAAATTCTATGACAAGATTATTATGTCCGAATATTAATTTTGGGTAGAATTTGAAGCAAGATGTGATGCATAGGTCAGACAGAATACAAAAACGTGCTAAATGTATTATGAGTGATTTACGAAATAATTGCACTGTCTGCAACAGCTAACAATCAGTCTTTTAATTATTTGTTTGGAATCTTTAGGGTTATCTATCAGCAAACATTAAATGGTTCATGAAAAAATATGTAATTTAAAAAAGTGTGCATTGACAGCTGTAATTGTTACTCAATATTTAATTATAATATATGTATCCACCTCTTGCAAGAATCGTTAAAAACATGGTTTAACATACTGGCAATTTAAACACTCTTTGCAGAATTGTGACATTTAATTAAAAAAAAAATCAACCAATGATTATTTTTACCAGCATATGAATTGTATTTAAGTTCTTATCACTTACTGTATTTGCTCTTATTGTTGTGTATTCAGCCAATACAAACAGCTAACAGCTAAATTTAAATATTTTTGGACAAAAATAATGTTTTTTTTTTCCTGTGTCTAAAATAACACCTAAATTGAAATAACTCACGTAGCTTACCTCACTGTTCTTCCTCAGATCTAATGGTAAATGTTTAGAAGGCAGAAATATCACTGACAAACATTATTACTGAAGCTGAAAAGTTTGTTGCATTAAAACAAACATTATTGGTTGTGACACAGGAAGCACACAGGTTTGGGCATCCATGTAACATTTAATTTGTGCTAGATGGACCAAAAAAAATAAATGTATGAAGTAAAGTTTTCTTTTTTTCCAGAAATATAGTCAAGTAAATGTACAAGTACTGAGGTTAAAGGGCAAGAGTAAAATTCTAACAGCCATTGTAAAAGTTAGGATTTATGTTACAATTTACATGTTTTTCATCAAAGTTTATTTCATACTTACAGAACACAGAGACAAGTGCAAGAAGTTCAGTGTTGTAATGGCTTACAGCATTGGAATATTAGGCTTAGTAAATAATGACACTTTTGGGTGAAGCATTCCTTTTAAATCAAGACTGCGGGCACAAGATTTTGAGGCTTTTTTGCTTTCCATAAAGTATTTTTGGTCTAATGTAAAGAAAACATACAAAATATTTTGTTAAGTGTGTCATTTTAAATGTTAATACATTTTAAATACATGTAATTATATACTGTATGATACTGTCACAATACTGTTTTAAATATAATCCTTTTATTATATAACATATTATTCTTTGTTATTATTCCAAATTTTTTCTGTTCATAATTTCTATATTATTGACTGATAAAAAGAGACCCAAAAATGATCTCTGTAAAAACCTTTATCAAAAAACTAACCAATGTTGATTTAATCCAATGTTCAAATTTTTTTTTGTGGTAGAAATATATGAAAATTAACACAAAGTTAATAAAATAATGTCTCATTTTATGTAATATGAAAAATTGTTTGTTTGCAGTCAGTTAACTATTTAATAACTATTAATAGATAGATAGATAGATAGATAGATAGATAGATAGATAGATAGATAGATCAGCAGGTGTAAGGAGAAAAGAGGAAGAAAGCAATGCCTCAGATACAAAATTGAAAAGACGTTTTAGAATCCATCTAATTTTGACATACTAAAATTCCTCCGAGAGCTCTCAGTCAAAGTATACAGAGACTATTTACATGTAAACCAACACAATCTCACAGCAATTCGTAACTTTTTGATTTAGTGGCTAATTCATATAAATTCATACCATCTAATTCATACCATTTAGTATGATTTGCTCATCACCCAGTGATGGTTGGGTTTAGCGGTGGCGTTGGGTGCCACACCTTTTTTAAATTGTACATTTTTGTACGACTTAACTCATACAAATTAGCCACTAAACTGACAAAACGTAAAAAAATTACGTTTCCTCATGAGATCAGGCTGTGTAAACAGTAACATTATTAGTTTGGATATATATTTTAAATATGTTATTGCAACATTCCAAATTCTTAAGCAACATGATTCTTTTTTAACACAAAATGTAACAGAAAACTTAAGTGTTGTTTAGAAATGTAGCCTGCACATTTAGAGGATGTAAATAAATTTAAACTAATTCTTAAAGAAAAAAACCTGTTGCTAATCAAGCTTGTTTTTAATGGGCTCTATGCAGAGCTAGTGTTTTAAAGCCAATGATAAACTTCCGGTGAAGGCTTAATGTGACTATTCAATTTCACAAGGTTGTTTTTACAGCACCAATGTCGTAATGTAATTACAAATTGTTCGTTTAAATAGACTTAAGCATTAATTTAGTTGTTCAAGCGTAAAACAAGATGAAAGACGTCAGAAGCAACAGGCAGAAACTCCATTAAAAATACTGGGATAAAATAAACTCAAACGTCATATTTTAAAGACATGGCGGGGAAATGAAATTGATTGCAGTGCTTCTTGTCCGATCTGAGACCCACTTCATATCGTATATCTAACAGGCAGTGAAGATCACAGATTTTTAAAGAAATCAGATCTTAAATATGACAGTCTTGTAATGGAAAGACCAGTTCACCAGAAGCCCTTGTGCTGCCTGGCTGAAAATTAAAAGTCTGTGTGCATATAGCCGATTATATTACAGGGCTATAACATTTAAGCTATTATTATTTAAAACAATCCTTGAGAACAGTTTGCACCTGCTCCCTGTTTAATACGCATTTACAGTGGCGGGAGCAGAGACAAAATATTCAAATACAACAACTGAAACCTACAGTAAATCTGCAGAAGTATTCTGAATTTCTAGAAAGCATAAATCTACCCCAAGAAAATGTATAAACCCCCTCAAGAAAATAGCAAATACAATAACATTTTGATGGAATTATTACAGACCTCTTAAAAATATATTACAACATTAGATAGATGGATAGATGGATGGATGGATATATTTACCATATTTACCTGCAGTGTCTTGCGTAAAGAGTATATTTTCTCCAGTGACACTGGACAAAAACAACAGATAAAACTGTAAATAGAAAGCACGGACAGTGAGTGAATACCTTCTCACAAATGCATTTTACAAAATGAGCCAGAGCGAGAATGACAGATGCACTGAGGAGGAAAAAAGAAGGAAAACTAGCTCAAGAAATAAAATGCGATGGCTAGACATGCGAAATATAGGAAAAGATCTTCAAAAGTGGGAGTCCCGTCAGCGAAGAAGGGAGATCAGGCTGCCATCACTCAGCTTTAGGCAAAATATTCTGACACACATTTTGCCAATTAGGCACAGGTGAGGCTCTCCGACTTCAGATAATTGGGGTTACATGCATCAAAGCTGATGAGCGGAGTCATCATGGCTCGTGCTCGCAGATTACTGAGGATGGGATGGGTGCGCTGATCTCCTCCGGCTGGCGGTAATGTGCACCCTGACTGAGAGAGACCCGGACACGGCGATAAGAACAGGAAGGATGTGAAGAGATCGGCTGAGTGCGAAATGATTTGTATCTGTAATTGGTTGAGTGTTTATATTTGTCTGCTTAATTTGCTTGCCATAATATATGGTTGATGAAGATTACATCATCATTACGTAGCTTTAGTTAATGTGAATGTTTCACCTTGTGTGACTGATTCCCTTGTTCTCTTTGTCTTTTGAAGGCAGCTGATTACAGCTTTTTGAGAAAATAGTTTTTTAAGTTTTACATTAAGGTTACTTTACAAGGTACATAAAACCGTTACCAGTGGTGGAAAGAGTACTTGAAAATCATACTCAAGTATGATTACTTGCCAACAAAATGTAGTGCAAAAAGAGTAAAAGTATCTGTTCTAAGAAGTACAGCAGCTCTCCATTATTTTCCACACTGTGACAATTATTCATCCTTATGCTCTGCAAATTAAAAATGATGCTTGCATCATTTCTTTTTAGGGTGTTTGCTGCAGAGTGACATACAGTCTAAACAGTCTCTCAGTCGTTGTGTGGAATAATTTTGTGTCTTTTAATGCTTCCACATGGGACGTTTGCTGCATTTATAAAGTATCTCTTGAGGTTGGTTTGTCTGGTGGGATTTGATTGATTAATCTACTTGGCCAGTTACTGTTGACAAGTAAAAAAATTAAGTAGTGACTGCAGGTTAAAGAAAAATAGTGCAGTAAAAATGCAGATACAACACTTGAAAAAACTTACTAAAGTTTTAAACTACATTGTAAAGTAGTTCAAGGGGAAAACTACTCAATTACAGTAAACTGACTATTTGTAATTTGTTACTTTACACCTTTGTATTGTCATTGTGTTTTATAGTATGTTTTAGAAAAGATTATAATCTACACTGTCAAAAAAACTGTTATTTTACGTTTTTTTCCGGCAGATGGGCTGCCAGAAAAAAGCAAAAAACAACAGCCGTTAAATTACAGACATTTACTGTAAAATAACAGCAATTAATCAAGGAAATTCAAGGAAATTTCTGTAATTTACCATTTTACAGTGAATGTCTGTAATTTAACGGCTGTTGTTTTTTGAAAAGTGTAATAAGATTTATGCAATCCTGTTGACATGTTGTTTAAGAGCAATAATACTAGTTCATCGAATAGCTATAATATGCTATTATATTTAATATGCTATTAAAGTAATTGATTCAAAAGAAAATTAATATTACATACAATTTTGGTTTCAAATAAATGCAGTTTTTTGTCATTCAGCAGAGAATCATGATAAAACTACACTTTAATAATAAAAAAAATGTTTCTTGAGTAGTTAATTATCATATTTAAATGAATAAATAAAATAGAAATTTAGATATATAAAATGTGGTCTTACTTTACAATAAGATTTTATTAGTTAATGTATTTACTAACATGAACTAATTATAAACAAATTGCATAGCATTTATTAATTATAGTTCAACATTCACTAATGCATTATTAACATCCAAATGCATGCTTGTTAACATTAGTTAATGAGTTAACGTGAACTAATAATGAACAACTGTAATCAAATACTATAATAAATGCATTATTCATTGTTAATAGAGATTAACTAACATTAACTAATACAACCTTTTTAAAGTGTTACCTAAAATGTTTTTACTGAATTATTTTAATAAAACTTTACTGACCTCATACTTCAAAACGTTCGAGTGATTGTGTATATAAATGTAAGGATAATACAATATAGAAAATGCATGATGAAAGAAAGATAAAAGAAACATGATGTGTAATACAAAGCAAATGCAGAGTGCAAGCAACCGATAAGACTCGAAACCATGCAAACACGGCAAAATCCTTTTTAGAAAATCTCCAATTTATGAATATTGATTTTCTGGATCTGGAGTGTCAGCATTCAAACAAGTCCCTGTTCTTCCTGCTGGAATAATATTGTTTTTTTTTTTTGAGAATATGATTTTGTTTTCAGCCTCCTTTTCTTTTTAATCTTGGGCCTGTTGTTGTTATTTCTTTCTTTTCTCATTTCCCCTGTTTCTCCCTCTTGGCAAAGTTGCCCATCTGGATTTGTTTGCATGAGGCTGAGGGGCAACTGAACCAACAACCTGTCTGATGAGCATCAAGAGCGGCTGCCTGCTCTGGCCCTCTCATCTGTTTACACTCGCGCACACACACACACACACACACACACACATGCGCACACGCACACACCTTTCCTCTAATCAGATGCAGAGCTTCTGCCACTGCTGGGAGAACCGTCATAATTGATCATTTCCAAACCGTCAAACATCTGGGAAGATTTCTGTCTTTTTAAATGTGAGCGAAGAAGAAAAATGACATAATCATGATCAGTGGTGAAGATTTTATGTGATCACATTAGTTTATGGGTGAAAGAGAAAGTGGTTATCTTGTGTCAACATTGGAATTACTTAATCTTATTCTTATGTTGTTCCAACAGTTTAGCAAAAGAACAACACAACCAAAGACATCATGTACAAATGCAAAAGTTACTGTGCAGTGTAGATGTAATAAAGACAGTGTAGAAGAAACAGAAAAAAAGAAAAGAAGATATTGTAAAGATGTTATAAATGAAACAAATATAATATAAAAAAATACATGTAAAGATATATAAAAATACAGTGACAGACGAGTCTTCGCATTGATCTTGTGGACAAGCCTAAACACCCGCCGGTGACCTACTCACACCTTCAGCTTCTCCACAATGGACATCCAGCATTCTCCAGCCTCTGCTGCCTAGACTGCAGCTCTGCACAAGAAGTTTGGCCAGAGGAGAAATGGTCATGCCCAACTGAACCTGTTTTTTCTCAAGGTTTTTTTTCTTCACTTTCGTCAATTGGTGACGTTTTGTTTCTCGCCACTGTCGCCCCTGGCTTGCTTGGTTTAGGACTTGTGGAGCTGCGCATCGATGGATTTGCTCTTCAATGTTTGGACTTTTAGCAGTGAAATTAAACCACACTGAACTGAACTAAACTGAACTCCAACTCTGAAAACTGGACTGACAATTTACTAGAACTACTATGTTAAGCTGCTTAGACACAATTTAAATTGTAAAAGCGCTATAGAAATAAAGGTAGATTTATTTGAAAATATGTATTGCAAAGAAAACAAATCTAGATACTGTAATGTGCATCGTAAATATATTGTAACTTACATATTGTAAAATACAATATTAGTTAAAGTATATTGTAAAAATACACAAACAAATGAAGAGTTTAGATGCAAAAACCTCTAAGGGCCACCTGAAGTTTTCCTCTAAAATTAGCATTTTTATCAGGCTCCTGTGTGTTTGTTCAGTAATATCACTTTTATGGCAAAGAATAAGTCCCTTTCCTGGTCTTTAAAGTGAAATATCTCAACATAAACAGGAAGCTAAGAAAAATTTCATTTTTGATGGATATTTCAGACGTCACAGAAGTTTTTGCATCTAAACTCTTCAAATGTAATGTATTATCAAAATAAGGTTCAGTTTGTCAACATTAACTAAAAATATCTATATGAAGACTACTACTTCATAACTACTGTAATTAGTTACTGTAATTTTCTGTATATAACAGTGCAAATAAAAAATATTAAATCATATTTAACAACCACATAATGAACAAATATTGAAATATATGAAATCATTTTATTTAAATGTATATAGTATTGTTTGTTATAAACTGTGTCTGAGCTTCATAACTTTGTAAAAATGAATTTACCCTCATAATTTTCAATCAAATATCGTAATCTCCTCTTTAGAGTGGGGCTTTAGTGGGTATGTTGTTTCTGGACTGCTTTTGTTCATTCGTCAATCTTCCTCCATGTTGTTAGCAATCTTCCAATAATCCAATTGGTTCCAAAAGTATGAAATCGCAATCAGTTCATGATACTTTGGGAACCGATTGGATCGTTGGAAGATGGGCGTTTCTATTGGACACGTCACGATATGGGAAAAATTTTCGTTTCATGATGACTTTGACAAAGATTAGTAAATGATGAAAAAATGTCTTATTTATAATTTTTATTTACAAATGTGACCTTATTCTAAAATGCTAGAAACAGTTATTGTCCATGCAAGGAAGTTGATGGTACCAAATACAACACTGTGACCCCAGTGAATTTTAATGTGTGATGGAAAAGAAAAACAGTAAGTAATCTTATAAAAGTTCTGCAGAAGAGGTCAGGTTTGGAACGATGATGGGAGTAAATGATGACCAATATTAAATTTGTGGGTAAGCCATCACTTTGAACACATTGTGCTAATGATCAAGACAGAAATGACCAAAAATGACAAATGCTTGTGATTATCGGTAAAAATGGCTCTATGCTGATCTCCGTAATTGAGTATTCCCAGTAAGGATCTACTCCCTGTGTGGGCACAGCTGGCTGACAGAAGGTGGTGTTTCTGTGGTGGCAGCGACCACTGCGCTCCATGTGACACGCTGTGACATCAGGCTAATCAGCTCCAGCTGTCTGACATGAACACGAGAGCGGATCACAAACTCGGCGACTCGCTAATAAACACGCGTGTTTACGTGAGTGTGTGCCTGTAAATGCGTAAAACAAGTCAAGATGCACTATATGGAGATTGTGATGGAGTCAAACGGCTTGAGAGATAGAGGAACCAATGAGGAGTGACAGACGGAGAGAGCGAAAAAGAGCATCTTTTTCTCTCTCTCTGAGCGCAGCCTGAGAAGCAGAGCGGGGTGAAATATACTGAAAGCTGAGATTGAAGACTGAGGGTCTCGGTAAGAGGAAGGTAAATCTTATGGAAGATGCAAAGAATTTCAGTTTCAGTGAGAGTGAGAGGAGGGGTTTAAGAGCAGGGCGAGATTCAGGAAGAAGGGTTAAAAGGTGTGAGGAAGTAAAGGTGAGAGAGGTGCGGGATGAGTAGACACCTAATGAGCTCGCAGTCTGCTGAAACACACACACACACACACACACACACACACACACTTCTGCACGGCTCATCTCTCCCACTTTTCCAGGAAGTGACATTTTTCTCTGCCTCCTGTCAGCTCCTGTCTTTAAGTGACTTTCCTTTACAGTTTTGTTCCCGTGGGTGCACAAGTGATTGAATGAGCAGATGCAACCACTGTTTTTGTTTTTCATTTAACATTGAAGTCATTATATGACTTTTTTTTTTTTTTGCTGTTTTATCCTTTCATTGATTCACTGAAACTTTGTACAGACATTCAGTGCAGGGACTTTCTGAATGAAGGATAAATGTGTAGGCCTGATGTTGAATTATTTAAAATGTTAAGTTCTTTAAAATAAAGCACACCCGAGGTGGTGGTGAAAAGCCCTTAGCTGTCACCTCACTTTTCCGTGCACACCTGAAAATGATATATGATATATGCATGTTATACTGTATAGTGTATTTATCAAAGTAAGTTCAGGTTTAAGTCTGGTTTATACTCAGTGGTGTAAAGTAACACATTATACATACTCAAATTACTGTAATTTGACATTTCATTTTGTTTGGAAATGAAAATCAGGTTGACGTCAGAACCCAATGTCAGGCCTAAGTCAACGTCCAACCTAAAACCAACCATCAATGTCTAACAATGTTACAGCTTGACATTATTTGGATGTTACTATATGACGTCTATCAGACATGGAGTTTGGTGGTCATACCTGACGAACAAATGTCAGTAATTGATGTCAATATGACGTATGGTTTAAGATGTTGGCTTGACGTTGGATTTTGGTCACTTTCTTTTTTGGTCACGTCATTTGACCTTGTTATTGGACATCAAAATAATGTTGTCCTTATACGCTGGATAGACATTGAATACTTTGAGTAATATTTACAACAGATACTTTTACTCTACTTGCACTGCATTTTTATGCAAGTAAAAGTACTTTTACTTGAGTATGATTTTTCAGTACTCTTTTCACCACTGTTTATACAGTACTTAGCTGATCGTTACCAGTTAGTGAATATTAATGGACAGCTTTCACAAGTAAGGCCGGTAAAGTACGGGGTCCCTCAAGGATCAGTTTTAGGCCCTTTGCTGTTTACAATATACATGCTTCCCTTGGGGGACATTATTAGAAAACACGGGATCAGTTTTCACTGCTATGCAGATGATACTCAATTTTACATTTCAACTAAACCTGATGAGATGTCTGAACTGTCTAAGCTAACTGAGTGTATTAAAGATGTTAAAGACTGAATGACTAACAATTTTCTTCTCTTAAACTCAGACAAAACTGAATTATTACTTATTGGGCCTAAATCCTGTACACAGCAGTTCTCACAACTCGACCTGCAATTAGAGGGATACAAAGTTAAGAGTTAGCCTTACTATAAAAGATCTGGGTGTCATATTAGACAGCAAATTAAACTTCGAAAATCATATATCCCATGTCACAAAAATTGCCTTCTTTTTTAACTAAGAAATATTGCTAAGTTACGAAGTATGCTATCCATCTCAGATGCAGAAAAGCTAGTTCATGCTTTTATGACTTCTAGGCTGGATTACTGTAATGCTCTGTTTGCTGGTTGCCCAGCATCCTCTATTGGCGGACGTGCAACAACTTTAATCATAAGGTAAACACAAAGCAAAACTTTCCATCTGGAGCTCCTTCTTGGGAACACTTGCTCCAATGGGATTGTGCGGCTCTCACCCCCGCTCACCCTCGTCATCGCTACAAAGCTGACCAATAACAGAGCTTGCTCTAAGCATCGTTGCATCGTGTAGTTACATTTTCTGAGAGGTCACGGTGAGGGGTATGCAACCACGCAAAGGCTGCGCTGGAGCATACGTGTGCGATTTACGCAAAAGTATAAAACAAAATTTTATTTCATTTTTTAAGTAAAAATTTACCAAAAAACTGCAAGTGTATTTGTCTGCAAACTGCAAGTCAGGGGCGTAACATGAAAGCGGTGTAACTTGTAGTAGAGGTATAACTTGCAATTATTAGAACCCTATTGAACCATGCGAGTTGTCACAACATGGCAAGATGGCAGAAATACTTTCCAGAGAACATTTTCAGCAAATGTTTTCATGTGTTTTCTCCAAATTCATTCACAACCAATTCATTTGATGTATTATTATATTCATTAATTTAGCAACTCTACTTGCTGATGACTTCGACCATTTTATCATGACAGTTAGCCTACCCGGCGTTGCACCTGTGGTTGCAAATAACAGTACAATGGCGAGCGTTGGGTTTAGGGTTGTGGTAGTTGTAGACGTTAATAACTGTGAAGGTTGGGTTAAGGGTTGGGGAAGTTGTAGACAATAAAAAATGTGATGACTGGGTTTAGGATTGGGGAAGTTGTAGACATTAATAACTGTGATGGTT
>CAIGQZ010032144.1:2811628-2825807 GCA_903798205.1 Danio tinwini
CCATCCATCCATCCATCCATCCATCCATCCATCCATCCATCCATCCAAATTTTCATTACATGGTATAAGTTCTCATAAAAAAGAGTGCTCATCATTTTAGCTTTAAGGTGAATCATTAAAACAGAGTTGAAGTTGACTTTGTGTCAACTTTGTGAGAATTATGTTTTTATTTATATAAGTTTTCTATATTGCAATTTAGCAAATATGAAGTGAAATATTTGCTGTTGTGACAGTATTAGGGCCCTATCATACACCCGGTGCAATTTGGCGCAAGGCGCGACGCAAATGTTGTTTGCTAGTTTTAGCTTGACGCAAGTGTCGTTTTGACGGTTTTCACCATGCTGTTTAAATAGTAAATGCTTTTGCGCTGATGTGTGCCCATAGGCGTTCTGGTCTAAAAAAGGAGGTGTGTTAAGGCGCATTGCTGGCGCGTTGCTATTTTGAGAAACTAAAATAGACTGTTCAATAGACCAGCTAAGATGAGGTCTAAAGTCCAGCGCAGAGCCCGTTAGATGTGCGCCTCGCTTAAATATTGCTTAATACATACAGGATCTACAGTAATTCGCAAATATCTTCACAAATGAAAAAGAATTAAACAATTGAAATTTTACAAAAATTATTATTTTCTACATAAGTATAAAAACCACTGCTTTCATGCCTTCATCTCGGGGGGATTTTTCAGTTTATTCATGACAATTTGCTTTTGTATAATGTTATTATTAGTAGTAGTATTATTTATTTTATGCATATTTATATCTGTTTTAAAAACATGCTTAGATTTGCCCACCTGTCAGGTTTTAGACCATATGGGCCATAGCATGTGTATTTGGAAATAACTCAGTTTTTTGACCACACTTCGTTATTACTGTTAATTTATTTGTTTGCTGGAAATTAAAACTGAATTTAGAAATAGTTTTGAAACAAATCTTTGCGCTTAACAAACAAAATTAATTATGTAGGCTAATGGATGTCTGTGCGTACAACACCTTTTCTTATCCACTGAAGAGAGTAAAAGTAAAGAATGAGGAGGCTCATTCTCACGCTGTAGATGCTCTGTTTAACTGTTTTCTCGCTAGTGAAGCGTTCAGTTTTTCCACTTACAAAGTCCACCATGTAAATAGCAAATGCGCTATGGCGCGATGCAACTGACTCCTAAATGGAATGGAAGATGATACTCTGATTGGTTTATTCTTGGGATAATTTTCCGTCCTTAAAATAGCAAAAGTGGATTCTGACACACCCCTTATTGCTTTTTTGCGCCCTGCGCTTTGGACTTTGCATCTAGATCATTAAAATATGGCCGTGTCAGTGATATATTTGGAAACATACTTAATTTAGTTAATTCTGTTATTTTCTGCATTTCCTTCTATTGAAATTAAAGAAAAACTAAAAAGGAAAGATTTTATTGAGATATGATTTTTTTATAACAAGGAATAAAAACTTCTACCCTAAAAAGAGACCAAGTTTAAGTTGGTACTCCAACGCGTTCAAGAGTTACGACAGTTTATGTTAAAAAATGTTCAGGCTCAAAAAGTGGTTAATAGGTAATAAAAGGATGAAAATCGAGTACCATAAAATCCCTCAGAAATGCCAAAAACTAAATAAAAAGCATCAAACAGCACAAGTAGCTTACTGCCTAAAACTTCAGTAGACATGATTGAAAACTAACCCACATTCTCCACCAAGACAAAGCTCATTTTATGCTTTCTTTTTAAGTTTTTTATGCAAATTTTTATGTTTGAGAGCACCGTTCTCCATCTGTATGTGTTTTCACGCAGGCCCATCTATGTAATTGCCGTAATAAAGCTATCAGGCATCGGTGTGACAGGAACAGAGAGAGAGAGGGAGATACTGTTTATAGGACTTCTGGAAGGACAGGCGTTAAGTTCTCTCCTCTCTCATACAGCTGGCCTCTCAGACTAGACCAGCCTCATATAGTCAGGGACAAATGACTGCTTCTCTTTTAATTAGTGCAAACATAAGGAGGCAGTCACCTTGTCACTGCTGGGCCTGAATCCAAACTGTGAAGCCAACAACATCAGAAGAGGAGGAGGAGGGTTTGGCGATGAAGAACTGCAAAGGCCATCAGGTTAAGACTGATGAAGGGACGGACAGGGCAAATACAGGAATAGGTGGTGTCAGCAGTGTCATGTACTCCCCTAAAAAGGTCAAGGAGCATTTGTAAGGCCTTTAAGATGAGATGTAAGGGCATTTGAAGGGTCTTTGGAGGTTGAACAGGTTATACATTATTCGGGAAGCTAAAAATAAGTGTTAAAGATTACGTGAAGTGCTTTGGAATGTGCGTTATTGTTCGATAAATGACTTATTTTAAATGAAAATTTGAAGACATGGCGGGACATAGAGTAGCTCCTCAGCTTTTTATAAAGCAGCTAATAGCATTTGTTTATTTACCTTAGCTCTGGTTGAGCTCAAGTACATATAGCAATTGCGTCTTGAAATGTGGGACATGTCAGATTCTAGAGAGCATTTAACTGGTTAGAGAATATAATAAACTTTTGAGGTGCCATCAATAAAACATTGTGGATCTATTTGGGCAGGAAGTGTCAAACTGCAGGCTTTGGATGTCATATGGCAACATTCCACTCTCCCTTGTGAAGCCAATACGGATGTAACTAAAACTGCAATTCATTGACTCTCCTTTGGGGGCTGTCTCCAGGAACTTCAAATGTTTACAGACTGCAATGCTAAATTGGCCAATTTTACAGCTGATAAAAACATGTTTACAGTCTGGTACAAAAGATGGTTTTGGTGCATATAGCTACTATTACCTTCATGACCGCTGTGAGGGGGTGAATGTATTTATAAGTCATCCATTTAATTTTTCATTAGGTTGTATTAAGTCTGCATAATTAAGGGTGTGGCCACTTGAGTGACAGCTAGGTCTCGCTGGTCACAGTCATGTCATCTCAGCTGATTCTGGCTGATTAGCTGCTGAACTTGGCATATACCTTGTATTTTTGTTTTCTTTTATGTGGCATTATACAGTCAATTGCCTTTTGGGATTATTTCCTACAATTACGAAATAATATGGCCTGCTGCGTGCACTTAATTGTGCTCACAAACCATTCAAGTTGCCTCCATTTCCCATTTGAGTGAAATTATTCATTTTTGGCTCTATACACCAACACAATGGATTTAAAATGAAATTAACAAGATATGCTTTAACTGCAGACTGTCAGCTTTAATTTGAGAGAATTTACAGTACATTCAAATCAGGTGAACACTGTAGGAATTACAACAGTTTGCATATGTGCCTCCCACTTGTTAAGGGCCCACAAGTACTGGGACAGAATAATATTCATAAATCAAACTTTCATTTTTTAATACTTGGTTGCAAATCCTTTGCAGTCAATAGCTGCGTTTCCACTATCGCGCCTAAAGTGAGTGAGACAGGGCCAGTCATGTTTCCACTGTCACTTTCGGGGCCTGATTGGGCCAAAGCGGGGCTTCCTCAGGGCCAGCAGCTGGCCTTTTTCGGCCCGCCTGGGGCTTCAGGGCGAAGTGAAAGGAGAGATGGACTTATACAGAGTCTGTTAAAAATGGCGTGCCGCCATTACACTAGTTTTCCAATTGCACACGAGTACATGCTCCAAACAAACAAACAAACAAACAAACAAATAAATAAATGAATAAATAAATAAATAAGGGAAAGAAAAACATAGCTGGTCAATTTAAGTTCTATTCCATAAAACACCTTATAGGCTAGGGGTTTTTTTGCGAGTACATGCGCCAAACAAATAAATACTCGCCCTTATGTTTCCCTTTTTAATTGTAAGGCTGTAGCAAAAAATAATAAAGTTTTAAATTATAAGTGACATTTCTTTGCTGCGTCCTACTTGATGTTTCAATAAAGCATAATAATATTTTAGTTTTTGTCAAGTTTAAAAGGTGTTTTTAAAAGACTGAGCAAAAAAAGTGTTTGCTTGACATCACTGTTGTTGCCGTGAGAGGCTGGGTTTCTTTCTTTCTTTATTTATTTTGGAGTTAATACAAAATATGAATACAACAGAAAGACAAAAAAACCTTACAAATTACACGTCCACTTTTGTAGGCTCAACACAAGTGTCATATCTAGATAAAATAGCCTAAGCTATATTGAAATCATTTAAAGAACTACAAATATTGGATATAATAAAATCACGTTAAATAAATAAACCAATATAAAACAAACAAAAGCTATAACAATTTAGGTAAATATAATATAGAGGTGTGAACCTACACTGGTCTCACATTTCGGTTTGGTTACGATTATCATGCCATCAATTCAGTTCAATTCGATATCACGGTGCACCGAATCAATGGCATGATAATCGTAACCGAACCGAACCCTGAGATCAGCTTTCCATGCACAATTTTATATTTTTTCACAGCAATTCTCGTATTAAAATGTATATATTTATATTTAAATGCTATTTGTAACACAATTTTGTCCTTTAATACTAATATATATATAAACTGTACCTTTTAAACAACACGAGCATTTATAGCAAATAAACAACCAAATAAACCAATTTATAGCAAATGAACCCGCTCGCTTTCTGAGCCTTGTCTACCAAGTTCTTTCTTACACCCCTACGATTAGTCTCGCGCACAACAGAAAGGGCTGCGATTGGCTCTTACACGCTGGCGATTTTTACAGATGAGTGACACTGATAAATGGCAGCGGCGAACAAAGCTGATCCATGATAGACACAGAGGAGAAAACTATCCAGAAGTATTGATGTAACAACCAAGAGGAGAGAAAAAGTCACGATCGAATGGGCCACAGCGAGAGAGAGAGAGAGAGAAAGAGAGAGAGAAGTAGTTTACTTTCATTCTCTCAATCGCAGTGAAATAGGGGCTTCTGCTTTAAAAGTGCAGTATGTAAGTTTGACACCCAGTGGTTGAACTAGGTATTGCACTCCTGGATCAAAATAAACAATAGCGCGGGATGCCAGATTGAGTACAGGAGCGAGTGATTTAAACTGTGTTCTAAATAAAAGCAGCGACACGCGATAGAGATTCTGTGCTTCTGAAAGGCTGTATTTAAATTTCTGTCGTGTTTTGTCTGGTGCAATCAGCCAAACTGTGCATCACTGCGTATCTTGTCACAAAGCGTATTGTTAGGACACGTGGTTACAATGTAACCTGCTCACCTAATGTTTATGTTCATAATATTTATATCTTTTGCTAAATAATAACCTCATGTGGAACTGAATCTGTCTCATTTCGACGTCTGATACTGTCCATTTCGGTCACGGACGCATGCTTTCAGAGCCTTTCTGAATGAATGAATGATTGAAATAACAAGGCAACCCGGGGTGCTGAAATGTAATTGGCTAAACTGGCATTGTGCAGGTTAAATTTACCTAAACAAAGATAGCGTTCCGGCACAGAAAAAAAAACATTTTCAAAGCCGAATATCTGACTTCAGCATTGTTTTTCAGTGAAACAAGTATGTTCACTTGAGATGTTTCTTAAATATCTGCACACATATTATGGTATTTTTATGCTTTAGAATAGTCAAAAACTTACATACAGCACCTTTAAGTGTCAGTGAAAGACTGTCCAGCAAACACACAGGCAGTGAAATTGTGCACAGATCCGGCTTTTTTAAGTAGTTGGAGCGTTGTAAATACTCGCGCTCACCTTCCTCGCCATAGTAAGCTACGGCGACATAGCGCATATGAGATAAATGACGTCAATACATAATGACCGGTTATGATTATTACTGAACCGAAACTGAATTGTCCACGTCTGCATCGTGGTGCACCGAAGAAACAATTCATTTTGACATCCCTAATACAATACATAAATCAAACAGTTTCAAGCCATTTTAAACTTTATTTTACAAAGGCCAATCTGAAAAAAAAGATATTAGATATTTTCTAAAAGCAATAAACAACGGAAGAGTTTTGAAATATTATTTATAAAGTATTTGGATAAGATTATATTAATCAAATCGTGCAAACAGAGGATTTTTTGGGGTAAATGTGAAACCATAAAACCACCTTATTTTCTGTCATCCAGTCCTGCGCAATGCTGCTTTACAAATGGTTTGGGAAAAACTGCTCGTAAAAATGTGTTTTACGTCATGTTTTTATCTGACGTGAAAATTAAAAAATTAAATTTTAAATGTAGAGCTTTATAGTGGATAGCTGCTGAGCGCAACAAAATATAGGCTTTATTTTATTACTTGCTTTTATGTCCTGAAACACTTAACAATTTCCTTTACTTAAGATAACCAAATAAAAGGCAACATCCTTAAATTATTCTCTTAAATAAAGGGGAATTATCATTTAGGTGTCATATAGCCTACGGAAAAATGTATTTGTTTTAGGTCTCTCTGGAGCATTTGAGCTTAATGTTTGACGACGTCTATCAAAACGAGGATGCTGTAATATACATTTTATACTGAGATATTACCCAAAAATTTCTGTGGTTTTAGATTATGAATGGTGCGCTGGGTCCCTCCGTTAGTGCGAGCTACTAGCCCGACAGTGGAAACACGACATGATTTCGGCCTCACTGCTCATGCTCCCAGGCTACTGGCACAGCCCGGCCCGATAAAAGCCCTGGCTCCCACTGGCCCGACAGTGAAAATGTGGCTATTTACAGCCTGAAGTTAGTCACCCTGGTCGGTGCAATGACATGGGAACAAAATGGCAACAGTTGGCCACGCCTACTTGTAGCTTCGTTTGAACTCTTCAGAAACCTATGGGTGACGTCACAGATTGTACGTCCATATCTTTTACAGTTATGGTTTATACCTTCTTAATGCAAATGTTGTCACTGTTTTGGAGCACACTACATATCCTTGTAGTACACTAATATACACTGTAAAAAAATCTGGGTTCCACACAACCAATTTGTGTTGGGATAACATGAAGGAATTAAGTTAACATTACTTTTTACAAATTTAAATGGAGTAAACATGAAATAATTACGAAAAACCCTCAAGAATATTGTTGTTTCAGCTCAATTTAAATTTAAAGTAGTTTGAACAAACAGCAAATGGCTTTTTTGAGTTTACTGATACTAACATAAAAAAAACTTTAATCTGATTTCATTGGACTTTAGTTTGTTTGGGTGGTTTCCTGTGAAAAGTAACAGTTTTTATGAATCACCCTTTTTGAAATGGGTGTAGTGAGACTCAGTTTTGGGGGGAAATGGCCTGGGGCGAAGAACGAGCTAGCGTAGTTTGCGGAGTCTCGGTTAAAAGCTTGCTTAGCTTCTCCAATAAATCATTTATTTGTAGGCGAGTCCCTTTATTGCTTACACTTAGATCCTCCACCTAGCATTTCTTCCTTTGTCTTTGAGTCGCTCTTTCTAATAAACACAAACGCGTATTCACACATACTGTAGCACATGCTGTAATGCTCTGGGGTTTTAGGCTTGAGCGGCTGATGGATGGGATTGGTACGTTCAGGCTGGTATTGTTCCGTTGAGACTTGAGTGAATATGTCTCTCGATTTTATTTTTTTGTGTGTGTGTGTGTGTGTGTGTGTGTGTGTGTGTGTGTGTGTGTGTGTGTGCGTGTGTGTGTGTGTGTGTGTGTGAGATTTCCTTCTGTGCCCGGCAGAGCAAAACAAACATGCCCATGCCCCTCTCACACTCATCTGTGCCCTCTCTGCTCTGTTATTGAACTCCATATGACCTTGTGTCCGTGTCCCCTTGCTAGTGTGAATGCACATGTATACAAGAGTTTGCATATATGTATGCAAACATTTATCATGTGATGCTTATTTTATTTCAGTATATAATTAATTCATGTACATTTATCAGTTTCAGTTCATTTTTTTTTTGGTAGAGGACAATGTATCAAGGAGCCTTAATAAACATGGGACACTCTTAAAGGAATAGTCCACTGTTTTTGTAAATAGGCAAATTTTGATCCCGAGAGTTGGCAGAAGCACTTTTAGCTTAGCTTACCATAAATCATTGAATCAGATTAGACCATTAGCATCTGGCTAAATAAAACATTGAATAATTTCAAAGCTATTAAACCTGTTTAAAGCTTAACATATCTCACTACAACAAAGCAGAGTGTTTTATAATGTAACAGAGTTTATTCACAAGCTTTTCCTCCATTCACATTCATTCAAAAACAGACTTAAATCCACATTGCCATGGTTCTGTGTAATGATTAAAAAGACACCCAATAGAGTGCATTTCAGGTAATCTGTCTTTATAATACGCTTGTGTTGAAAAATCACTGGAGAAATCAATTTAGCATTGATTCTGAGATTCTCAAAAAAGTATCACTTTTCACTCTTGAACATTTACATTGAGGAGGCATTCATCAATTCAACAAGAAGAGGTTATACACACAAGAAGGGCTAGTTATACAAAGGAACTGTTTGTGCTCAGAAAATTAAAGGTGCAGTAGGTGATCTGCCAGAATGCTAGCATTACGTAATAGCATAGAAATTTTACAACTCTCCCCTGCTGTCCAAAGCCACGCCTCCTTAAGTCATGAACGCCTACTGATTAGATATAACACTAGATCATGCCATTCACCAGTTAGAAAACTTTATGGAGACACACACTTTATCAAGCGTAGTTGTTGACAGGACAGCGGGTGCAGGAATTATATTTCCCTAAAACTGTCACAAGCTCTCACTGTTACAAATGTGTAAATATAATCAAACTTCACCTCAGTAAAGCTGGTTAGGCAGAAGAGTACATTTACTTATGTTTTGTTATTAAACTTAATAAAAATTAGATCAGAAAAAAGGAGCTAAAAACATTACACTTTTTTTACATTACACTTACGTTTACATTACCAAGACAACGAGTGACTTTTCATTTTCAATTGTGCTCCTCTCCTCTGATCCTTGTACATCGCTTGTTTTCATCTCTTTTTACACTTGAACAACTAAACGAATGCTCAGGTCTGTTTAACCAACTATATTATGAATGCTGTAAAAGGTACTCCATGAACGTCCTGGTTACGTCCGTAACCCACGTTCCCCGAATAAGGGAACAGAGACATGTGTCTGTAATAACAGACTTTTGGGAGTGCGTCAGACAACCAATTGCTTCTGAAGATAAGAAAATGGGCCGAAAATGCTGCGGAGACCACTTGCTACCCGGAGGGGGAGACTTGATGGTAATAAAGCATATTGACTAACCCTATTGAGGGGGAGTGCTACATATGACAAGCTGGTTAGCGGTAAGGGAAGACACAGTCCGCCTGAAAAGGGGGAACACACCGTGGTAGATAATGCATATGACATCACCTAGACAGGGGAATGCACATAGCTGGCACCGAACCTCAGTATGCGGGTAGACCAGATGGGCATACCAGGCAACACACTGAGCCATGCATTCGAGTCCTCCACTGAGTCAGGTGCTGGGGGTCTCGGAGGAATTCTCTAGGGTTCACCTGAAAAGAGAAACTTACTAGCAGAATGTAAAAAAGGCGCATGCATCTCCGTGTTAGGGAGCCTGGCGCAGCAAGCGTTTGTGACACCGAGCTTAGTTTTCCCCCGATTGAATGCAGAATAACAGTTATGCAGGAATGCAGGTGGGGCCCGGACCATGAACCCGCAGCTGCATGCTCGTTGCACACGGCCCCCCAGCCCGTGTTGGAAGCATCTGTTGATACGCTTGGATGCTAGCCCTAGGGGCACATTTGCCCGTAGAAAGGCCAGATCCGTCCAGGGGCTGAGAGTGCAGTGATACAGCAGAGTGATGTACACCCGGTGCGTGTCCGCGCGCCATGCCCGTCTGGGGACTCGATCGCGAAGCCAACGCTGAAGTGGTCTCATATGAAGCAAATCGAGCGGCGTGACCACTGCTGCGGATGCCATATGCCCCAGGAGCCTCTGAAAGGATTTCAGTGGGACCACTATCTTCCTGTCGAGCTCGTTCAGACAAGAAAGCATTAGCCTGGCGCGCTGCTTGGAGAGGCGCGCAACCATGGCTATCGAATCCAGCTCCAGCCCGAGATAAGAGATCCTCTGCACAGGGCAAAGTTTGCTCTTTTCTCGGTTGACCTGAAACCCCAACTGATCGAGATGCCGAAGCACCTTGTCTCTGTGCATAATCAGCTGATCGTGAGAGGAGGCTAAAATCAGCCAGTCATCAAGATAGTTGAGTATGCGAATGCCCGCTAGCCAAAGAGGTGCTAGGGCACCCTCCGCGAGCTTGGTGAAAACCCGCAGAGACAGAGAAAGTCCGAAGGGGAGGACTTTGTATTGCCACGCTCGTCCTTCAAACGCAAACCAGAGAAACTGACGGTGGCATGGAAGAATGATGTGAAAAAACACGTCCTTCAGGTCTATAGCTGCAAACCAATCTTGAGGACGGATGCTCTGAAGTAAGCGTTTCTGCGTGAGCATCCTGAAAGGCATTCTGTACAATTGGCTGTTCAGTCTGCGCAGATCTAGGATTGGTCTTAACCCCTCTGCTCTTTTTGGGCCTGATGAAATACGGGCTGTACAGCCCGGACTTCATCTCGGCTAGAGGGACCTGCTCGATTGCATCCTTCGCCAGGAGGACAGCAATCTCCTCTTGCAAGACAGGGGCGCTCTTGGGGATCACCCTCGTAAAGAGAATTCCCGTGAACTTGGGAGGGCGAGTAGCGAACTGAATCGCATAGCCGAGTCTGACTGTCTGTATGAGCCACCGCTACGTGCTGGGCAGCGTTAACCAGGCTGGCAGAGCGGGCGCTAATGGCACCATCAGAGCGATCACTGATGTGCCAGCGCAGGGGCAGCTCGGGAGAGGAGTGCTCACCCCGGGAAGCGGAGCGTCCCGAGGAAGAGCTGAAAATAAGAGAGTTTCTCTTACCTTCCTCCCTGGATCCCGCAATGAGGCCGGAGTGAGAGAAAACAGTCCATTCTGCTGCACTCTGGAGGCCTAAGGCAATGGGTCCCGGCGCTGTGAGCTGGAAGGTGGAGCGTCCCAGACTGACAGTGCTTGGGTTTGCGCATCCGGAGAGAGAGGAAATTGCTCTTTTATTGAAAAGTTGGTTGCCGCCAGCCTGAAGGCCAGCAGCGGTGTTGTTTGAGTCAATGTTATTGACTGTGATGGTCCTCGGCCCCCCACCGAGGAAAGAGCAGGTCCCCTCTTCTCCGGATAGCCTGTCTCTGGGACACTTCGCGGTCCGTTTACCGGACTTAACGGCGCCCTGGGGCGGGGGCGTCGCAGTCCCACAAGAGGCTTGGCCGGTGAAGCGGGCAGCGGAAGCGGAGCGGATGTTGAGGCCGCGGGTGGACGCCCTCGGCGAGGAGCAGCCGCAGCGAATGGTGCAGCGGGAGGAGCAATTTTCCGAGCCCGCTGATAGATGACTTCACTCATCGCCTTGGACTGATCTTTCACCATGGAGAATTCCTGGGTGACTCCCCAACGGTGTCGCCAAACAGGCCAGCCTGTGATATGGGAGCATTAAGAAAGCGAGCTTTGTCAACGTCTCTCATATCAGCCAGGTTAAGCCAGAGGTGGCGTTCCTGGACTACTAATCTGGCCATAGTCTTTCCCAGTTAGCACAACAAAAAATGTTTCTGAAGAAAATCACCTACTGCACCGTTAAGTTCTAGAGTAAGGGGGACGGACTGTTTTTTTTTTATGGAGAGAAGTGTGTTTCTACAGGTGGTTTGTCAGACCCACTCACCTGTGTGAAGTACACTTCATAAGTGCACAATTTTTTGTTTTTTGAGATATAGAGTGATTGTCAAAGAGTGTCTGGTTCAAATGTAATTCTGAGCTTAGTTTTAACAGCACATGAAGCTGTATGCTATAGGGTGCTTTCACACTTGGTTTAATTGCCTGGACTGTACCCAAGTTTGATTGTCCCACCTTGCCACCTTCTTGGTTGGTTTGTGTTCACACTGTCTTTTTTCCTTCTGAACCCCGGTATGCTTGCGTCATTGAGCTGCTGCTGTGTATACGGCTGTTGCTAGGCGACAGACACAAAGCAAAATTTCAAAATGGAAAGACATACATACATTCTGCTTTCATTCAACATTCAGTCGTTCTGCTTTTACTGATACTTTTGGTTTTGGACATACAGGAAGCGACTCGCATCCATCTGCCGCAAAAATATTATAAACGTTCAGAACATAATGCGATGTCTGCAGAGGCTGTTTTTGGACAAGACAAGCAGACATTATCACTGTGATTGCCCTGGCTCAGTCCCGCTTGTCACCAAGGTACAGTACATGATACACAGACACATACACACACACATAGTTTGTTGTACAGTTGGTGGTTCACTTTCGTTATTTGATACCATTGCATTTATACCAGTAGTGAATCAAACCAGAGTTTGCGTAAACTGTACCCCTGACCACCCCTTTCAGGCAGAGTCGGGTATGATTCGTGGGTGCGCACCTGAATTCAGAAGACACGTTCACATTAGCTAAACGCACCATACTCTGACGTCAAACGAACCCGGGTGCGGACCAAAAGTGCTAGTGTGAAAGCACCCTTACAAACAGCCGAACACTGCCTGCATCCAATTCCTTACAAATAACACTTGAATGGTCCTAAAATAACCATAAATGAAGTCAGGAAAGGTTTAAGCGAATTACAAGAGTGTTCAAAGTAAGGCGTGTTTACATTTATCTCATGACATAAAAGCCAACTGACATGACTCAGCCGAACACATACTGTAAGTGATTTTCCTATTGAGCATTTGAGCCTAAGAAAATTGTGTGCACAAAATTACACACTATTTTTCCTATTGAGCCTAAAAACTAAGCTCAGCATCCATTAAAGAAAAAATAGCGATGTGTTTTGAACATCTCAGAATTGATGCAGAATCGATATTGGCACATTCAATAATGCATTTTCCTACTATTCTGGAAAAGCACCAGTAATCAAGGAAATTAACTGGAAAAAAGTGTTGTGTTTTGTGTTTAAACAAGTGTCATCTTTCAGATATTATGATATATGAATTAATGCTTCTAATAGGAAGAATTAAATCTGTACTAAGGAAAGGGCAAAGCACAACAACTCATCACACTGTGTTATTAATAGCATGAGCAGGATAGTCTGCTTCTCAGGTCAGTATACAGTCATCTTCCTTCTCAGACAAGGACTTATCAGTAAAGTTTTACTGGGGCACAGCCGGCTCGAGTCTCACAATGCACCTGTTTTTTCCCTGATGTCTTAAAATATGCATAATTAAAGTTCACCTACAAATGGACAGTTCTGTAGTTGTTTCCTCACCCTCATGTTTTATAAACTTGTATTACTCTCTTCAGAAGATCATAAAACAAGATGTTAACGAATGCTAGTTTTGAAATGTCTCAAAATATCTTTGTTTATGTCCCATTAGTCTTGTAGTCAGAGTGCTGCATTTATACCTATAAGAACCACCAAAGGCCATCTGACTGAAGTGTAAAGCCACCACATAGTTTGTTTTGTTCAGCACCTTGTTAGGAGCAGAAACATGTCAAGTCAAAAATCCTCCTCTTAGCATACAAAGCTCTTCATAACCAGGCCCCTCACTATCTTTCTGATCTTCTTCACTCGTACACTCCTTCGCGCTCACTGAGATCATCCTCTGCTGAACTCTTATCTGTCCCAAACTTTAAGACGAAGTCATTTGGTGGCAGGGCTTTTAATTATACAGCACCAAAGTTATGGAATTCCCTGCCTTTGCACATTCGCCAGGTGGACTCTATTTCCAATTTGAAATCTCAGATAAAAATGTTTTTGTTTAGGATAGCTTTTAATGATTTGCTGGTTTAATATGATGCTGATTGTTATTTTTACTGCTTGTATTTTTATGATGTGCTTGTGATCTGCTGTAAGGTGTCCTTGAGTGCTTTGAAAGGCGCCTAAAAATAAAAGGTATTATTATTATTATTATTATTAAAGTTGATCTTCCTACATTATTAAACTGGCATGGAGCCAATAAATCACTTATTC
Organism: Danio tinwini; assembly: GCA_903798205.1. Taxonomy (NCBI): domain Eukaryota; kingdom Metazoa; phylum Chordata; class Actinopteri; order Cypriniformes; family Danionidae; genus Danio; species Danio tinwini. The sequence continues at coordinate 2,825,513 of CAIGQZ010032144.1, forward strand.
AAGATGATTGTGTTCAGTCACCAAGTGTCTATACAATGAACTACACAAGAGCTCATTGTCAGAGCTTTAAAAATGACAACCCTTTTTTTTAAACGAAATAATTTTGCATCACAGTGACGTTGCTCTCATTAAAAAAAACACCATTAAAAATGTGACATTTAGATGATCCAATAAAAAAAACCCCATTAAAAACATGACAAATACTGTGTGTGTCCAAGAATTCCTGTAGAATTCAATCTATGAGATCATGAGTTTAAAACTCCATATGTTTGCCATTTTTTTTTTTTTGTGCTTT
>CAIGQZ010032144.1:2841020-2853772 GCA_903798205.1 Danio tinwini
CACACACACACACACACACACACACACACACACACACACACACACACCCACATACACACACATAGATGCACTTAGTTTTTTCTATACCCCAAGTGTGTTCATGGTTCTGTTCCATTTTTCAATCCCTTCTCCATGTTACGCACACACATAAAGTCACATATACACTACTGGCGGAAAGGGGATATGACTGATTAAAATGTGCATAATTATAAGACGGCTTGCTTTGGGTCTCAGATCTCAGTAGGATCAGAAATTCAGAATCTTGTTATAGACCAGACATGCATCTTAGCCTCGATCTGTGGGTGTGTAGGTCAGTTTGTGCCTATATTGTGGGGATAAAAATGTTGGATTAATAGACATCCAATAAAATGTCCTCATGCGAATCTAAAAATATAAAAGGGTTTATATAGAGGGGAAATTTGAAAGGTTTTTTTTTAACACTTTTTGGTTTTAGGTTGTGAGTTTCTGGCAATTGTGCATATATTTGTTTATTCATTCAGAAGATGCTATGCTATCCAAAGTGACTTACGAATGAGGAATGCATCATAAATAGGCAAATAATCATGAGATATACTCATTATACAAAGTTTCAGACCTGACTCAAGGAGGGATTAAGGAAAAGTGATACTGTAAAGGGTTTTTTCTTCCCTGGAAAAGAAAATGTTTCTGCTGTCTCATTAAAATTGTCAGGATTGAGCATTTTGGATGAGGTCAAAGGAACAGTGAATGAGAAAGTTGTGGAGAGTGTTTTGATTGTAGGATGAGTTACATGGATATTCATGGAATAACTGGGGCACACAGTGAATATATATATTATATATTATATATTATATATATACTGGTCAGTTTTGGGGCCAGCTTTATTTTTTCCTTTTTTAAGAAAATAGTTTTGTTCATCTAGGCAGCATTTATTAAATGTAAAAAAAAAAAAAATATATTAAGTATTTAGTGAAATTTTAAATAACTGCTTTCTTATTGTATGTAGTTTCAAATGAATTTCACTCCAGTCATTATTGTTTTATTACTATTACATTAATGATAATAATTTTAATAATAGTAATAGCAATAATAATAATTAGTAATAGAGTGATTTCTGAAGGATCATGTGACTGAAGACTGAAGTAATGAAGCTGAAAAATCATCATTAAAATCACTGGAATAAATTATTACATAAATTATCAACTACTTTTAAACAGTTCTTTTATAGTGTAATAACATTTCACAATTTTACAGTTAGTTCTCTATTTTTGATGAAATAAATGCAGCCTTGCTGAGCAGGAGAAGCTTATTTTAAAACATTTAAAAATCCTACTGACCCCAAACTTTTGACCGCTAGTGTATATTTGTTTATTCATTTAATTTTTGGAAAAATTTGCATGCAGTTTCTTATTAAAGTAAATGTTATGTACGAAATGATGTCAAATTTCCCTAAAAGTAAAAGTATGTAATTCCTATTTTGTAATTTTAATTTTACTTTTTTTTTTTCAAATCTCTAAGGGCTGATTTTGAGCAAGTTTCTCCCCATAGTTCAGACAATCCCAGGTAATGCCCCAATTATCTTGGTGGTTTTAAAGATTATCTTTTAAAATTTTCCTGCAGTGTGAGGTGTGGTAAGTGTGAATTAATCTGCTGGAAAGAACATTGGAGGTGCTCTGATCACGAATTGTAAATATTCAATATGTTGAATAGAGGACCGCAATATTGGACAGCAGAGATGGAGGATTAGCTTGTCAATTTAATGCGACAGCACAAAATGTTTATTTGCTTATTCATCCAAGATGCTTATTCTCAAATAGAGAGATTTTGTGAGATTTCCTGTGCTTAAATTGGGGAATCTGTTGGTGTGTGAGGTGCAGCCTTTTGTCACCTCTGGCACACCACAATCTTTAGGAGCAAAATTGTGAAATCAATGATTTTTTGTCTTTATATTTGTATAAGAACTCTAACATCTTAAACACTTGGAAATGTTTTTAAAACTATTATAATATTTTAAGGTAACACTTTATTTTTGATGACTATAAGAAACTTTGCAAGTACATGTTAACTTACACTAACTCTAACCCTAACCCCAACCAAACAGTCTACTTATAATCTAATGAGAATTAGTTGGCATGTAGATACAATGTAACTTAAATTCAACAAACGGACTATCGAAATAATGTGTGACCTATTTTACTGTGTACCCAACTTGAAATGCATTTTGCTTGTTTGAAGTTTTACAAAAAACTTGTAGCACTTTTCACTTAAGCCTCTTTAAATGAAAAAAAAAAAAACTTACCATGTGTATACTTAAATTAAAAGCATTTTAGTTAACAATACAGTAAATTTGTTGTTACAATCCATATGAAAAATCAAAACTGACATCAACAGAATGACCGCCACTCCAAAACATGAAACAAATGGTCAGGCTGTGATTGAAGACTACGAAATCAGCAAAAACAAAGACAAAATACAAAAGTGAATTAACTTTCAAGAATAAATCGTGGAACAGGGAGTCTCCAGTTCGATTTAAATGATCCGGTCAAAATGAGTCTCTAGTTAATGATCCATTGATTCAGATGATCTGCTCACAGCAAGTCTCCAGTTAGCTATTTACTAATTTAAATGATCAAAGTCATTTAGTCAAAGTGAGTCTTTGGTTAATTGTTAGGTGATTAAAATCATCTGGTCATCATGAGTCTTCAGTTATAATGAGAGTTAGCCAAATAAACTTTTTGTAAATTTTGATTTCACAAGGACTTTAAAATAATCACAGAATCATTTCTATCAGTGCACATAACTAGGGCCAGACAGAATCTATTTTTTGCTATTTCTTCGCAGACTTTTGCAAAGAATCTGTGAATTTATGTGGAATGATTTTTGGTATAGTATTAGAGCTAAAACTTAATATATTAAATAAAAAAATTATACCTTGATCAACTTTTATTTAATATTTACAATGCAAATCTAATGAGATCCACTTATTTGGTAAACAAAGCAAGTCTTTCATATAATATATCTACTAATAGACAAAAAATATTACTTTACAAACTGGGTTGTAAATAAATCATATGAACATTTTCATATTAGTCAATAATATTACTTAAATTTTTTTTAAAAAAGAATAAATATAAATGTACTCAAATTTACACATTTAATTAAATAGACTCAATAATGGGATAAAAATCTGCAGATTTCTGCGTGCGCAGATTCCGTGTAGGCCTACACATAACTCACACACTAACATGTTAAATGCACAGTCCAAATATGATGATGATAATAGTCTAACTATAAGTGAGTTTGAATGTATGTGTATCCATGTGCAGTGTGTTTTTATGGCATTGCGATTTACATAAGTGTGTACGAAAATAGCTGTGCTGTTCCGATGGACTGACTGCCTCTCTCACTTTCGGTCTGGACACTGATGCATGAGGAGCTCCTCGCTGCTTTTAATGAGCGCAAAGAAACACACAGCCACAGAGCTGCTGCTGTTCCCTGACTCTAACTGTACATGATGTCTTCTTTCCTGGGCTTTGCGTGATGGATTGATTTGGCATTAGACACATACAGTAGTAAGGAGTTCAGTTTTGTCGCTGTCCGTGGTGCTGAAAATCTGATAGTCTGCAATGCTGTTGTTAATATTATGCTTTCACTACAGATAAACACACATGAAAATCTGAGGTTTTAACAGCCTACGTTTTGTAAAATAAGCTGAACTAGTAGTTAGTCCGACTGTATCAATATGCTCTAGATGTCTGCAGCTCCAGATGAATAAGTTATGATGTCCAGACTGGGATTGAAGCACTGACCTTTCTAAGACACGTCCTTGGCCTTTGTGCACCAGTACAAAGGAAGGTAAAAAGAAAGTAGCAGAGCAATATTTAGTGTCCAGCTGAAGAGTCATGCATTGATTCCAGAGCACACTATGTTAGGATTCCTCGACAAACCACACTACAAAGGTCATTGTGCAGAATCTGACAGCAGCTTTGTGTGTTTGTGTGTGCGCGTATGTACTATCTATCAGGGGGGTTGTGTTGTGTGTTTGTGTGTGTGTTTTGTGGAAGTCAGGCAGTGGGTCAGTCAAACGCCCAACTCAGCATTTCTGCTGGCGAACACTAATGTGATTTAGCCTTATCCTGAGGCTAAAACCAGCACAGAGGGGATGGACAAGAAAACGATCTTAGTGGAGGTCAACAACACACACGAGTCCACAGCCATTGACATGCATAGTGTGCTCTCAGACTCTCACACTCATTAAATTAAGGGAATTCTTCCCATGCGGTTGTTGTAGGTATGTTCACAGGTTGTAGTAAATAACCATACACTGTTAACATTTTCCTGAAGAATCTACAGTAACTTACTGGCAGCAGTTTGCCAGTAACTTACTGTAAATCAAGCACTGTAAATATACTGTATTTACATTTACAGCTATCTTGCTGTATATGTATTTACAGTATTGTATATCTTTACTGTAAAATATACAGTACTTTTTTCAATGCATCTTTAAAATACAGTAACATACTGCATAATGGTCCTACAGCAAAAATCAGTTCATATTACAGTTCAGATCACCAGTAACGTACTGTAAATAAATTATAGCTAAAATACTGTATTATTTTTACAGCACTATTTATGTTGCTATATATATATATATATATATATATATATATATATATATATATATATATATATATATATATATATACAGTATTGTATATATTTATTGTAAAATATACAGTAATTTTTAAAATGCAGCTTTAAAATACAGTAACATACTCCATAAATGTTCTACAATAAAAATCAATTAATTTTACAGTTCAGATCACCAGTAGTGGACTGTAAATTAATTACAGCTAAAAATATTGTATTAATATATATACAGCACCCTTTATATTGCTGTAAATGTATTTACAATATTGTATATGTTTACTCTTAAATATACAGTAATTTTAATAATGCAAATTTAAAATACAGTAACACAGCACAATGGTCCTAAAGTAAAAATCAGTTCATATTACAGTTCAGATTGCCAGTAACGTACTGTAAATCAATTACAGCAAAAATACTGTTTATATTTACATTACCATTTATGCTGTATATGTATTTACAGTATTGTATATTTTTTATGTAAAATATACATTAATTTTCACAATGCAACTTTAAAATACAGTAACATACTGCATATTTGTCCTAAAATATGGTTCATTTTACATTTAAATACTGTGTAATTTATAAAAATTGTTAACAGTGTAGCAGGTTAGTATACAAAAGACAATTTGGCAACCCTTTATAATAACTGCACACTTGAATCACTTATTAGGCATTTGCAAATAGTTTATTATTGTTAAGCATTAACTCTACAATAATAAACAGTAAGCAGTTTATAAATACAGCAACAAGTGCTATATACAGTACTTGACTTACTGTAAAAGTGTATAATTTTTTATTTAAGTATTATTCACAAATCAGTTATTTAATAGTAGTTGCTGGTTTTTAAGATCATATAGAACCATTCAAATAAATAGTTATACATTTTATTTTTTAAACATGTAGTAGCTATGCTGTATGTTAATAAATGTTTTATTTACAGATTGTCTTACAGTTTTGTGAGCTCAGCTAAAGTGGAGACTATTTATGCTTTGCAAATCTCTTAATAATGACAATTAAAGCCTCAGTTACTGTATATTTTAAACAGGGAAAGTAATTGAACAACAGGATGATTGGTAACAAAAAAATCTTTTCAGAAATAAAACTGCCAAGTAAATGAAATGAAAAATAAATCTTATCTAAATATATAAATAAAACGAAAGCTGTACTGTTTAAACATTTCTGAATTACAGGAGTGTCAAAATAGCTTTTGTGCATGCAACATATAATTAAAACAATATAATAATTAACGATAAAACATTTGTTTTATTTAGTGATATTTAGAATAGACTTCTCATTTTACTTACAACCTATTTTCCCCATACAAAAATTTAACTATTTTAATTGCTCATTTTAAAATCTTCAGAGTTATAATATAACGTGATACACAACCCTTTAGAACAAGTTCACACACTTGTTTTGTGTAAGAAATGTCCTTGGCTTTACCCTGCCATCATGCATAATCATATGGGTCTAAGGATGTCATTGTGTAACAGCAAGATTAAGGTCAACATGTACAAACGTGAATGAGAAAGTGAAGAAGAGAGCGAGATAAAGCTGGCCTTTATCAAAGTCAGCGGCTGCCCTTTTCTCCTTGAGTGGAATGTGTGCGCTCTGCTTAAGACTGTTGACAGTGCATGCGGTATTCAGGATGTGTTTGGATTATGGCGTGCGATAGGGCTCTCGCGCACTTCAAACACTCGCGCACACACTTGTTTTCATTAGGCACGGATGCTGAGAGGCCGGATTCTATGTTGACCTCCATTATGAGCGTCGGGGTAAAGACATCACGCCTGTCCCTTTGCAGCCAACTAAACGCCGCAAACAGGCAAATGCACGTAATTGCTTGCACTCTGGTAATGTCAAATCAAATCAAACCAGGGTCAAGCTGAATATAATGCGGCCGTGCTGGGTTTCTGTTCTCTCACGCTGATGAAACACAAAAAAGGCAATGAAGAAAATCAGCATTTGATTATGGGGAAGTAGATTGAGCTTTTGGAGTGATGGCTCATATATTGGATAAAGCTCTGCTGGATTCTGTGGATCTTATGAAAGCTTGTTTCTGGCATATAGTATAATCTTATGAGGTTTATCATAAGAAGTCAGAATTGAGCAACATGTCATGGGAGAAAATTCTGGATTTACGGATTCAGATTATCTGGTCACCGTGAGTCTTCAGTTAATGATTCATTTATTCATATTATCTGGCCACAGCGAGGCTGTGTCCGAAACCGCATACTTCCACGCTAAAATCAGTATGCGAGCTGAGTAGTATGTCCGAATTCATAGAATTCGAAAATCAGTATGCGAGAAGTACCCGGATGACTTACTACTTCCGGCGAGATTCTAAAGTGCCCATCCCATGCACGCTGCGCTATCCCATGTTGCTCTATGAGAAAATTCATGAATGGGAGTAAATCAACGCAACTGACGCAGGTAGGTCACGTGACCATGACAATATGGCAGATGTGGTACGTCCGAATTACATTCATACTTCTTACATTCATACTGTATAGAATGTACTTTTCTAACGACCGAGTGGTTCGTTTAAATTCAAATGCAGTACCTACTGAGTAGTAGGCAGTTTCGGACGCAGCCCGAGTCTTCAGCTAATGATTAATTGATTTAGATTATCTGGTCACAGTGAGTCTCCAGTTAATGATTCCGGTATTTAAATCATCTGGTCACTGTGAGTCTTTAGTTAATGATTCATTTATTCTGATTATCTGGTTACAGCAATCCTCCAGTTAATGATTCGACGATTCAGATTATCTGGTCACAGTGAGGCTCCAGTTAATGATTCAGGGATTCAGATTATCTGGTTACAGCAAGTCTCCACTTAATGATTCAACGATTCAGATCATCTGGTTAAAGTGAGTCTTTAGTTAGAAATTTACTGATTATTTAATGATCTGGTCAGAGCAATTCTCCAGCTAATGATTCAACGTATCACATAATCTGGTGAGTGTCCAGTTAGCAATTCACAGATTTTAAATGATCCGGTCAGAGAGTGTCTTCAATTGAAGATTCACTGATTTGAAATAATTCAGTCAGAGAGGGTCTTCAAACTGAAACTCTTCCTGTTAACAATTCAATGATTGACCTGATTCGATTAGAGTGAGTCTTTCACTGGTAAAAATTATCTGGTTGGAACAAGTCTCCAGTAAACAATTCATTGAATCCACAACTCTGACTAAATAAGCAATAACAGATGATCCTCAGACATGACTGTGTGTAACTTTAGAATTTTAGGATTTATTGTAAAAGTAAGTTACAGTTTCAGTCACTACTGTAACTGTACATTTTTATATATACAGCATTATCACTGCTTTGACTGTTTTTTTTTTCAAAATATAAAGTAACAGTAACAATAACTGTAAAGTAAAAATGCTTAATTATAATATAAAGGGGAAACAAATACTTTTTTTCTGAGGTTGTAAAAACACCTTGATTTGTAAACTCAGAAAAGTTTGAGAAAAAAAGTAGAATATGAAATAGTTCTGGAAGAAGAGACATAAATCGTCAGATATAAATGAACAATTGCAAACAAAAAAAATATCTAAATTCTGATACAGTAAATAGTAGCCATCACATTTTTCTTATTATTAAGCCAAAAAGAAGAAAAAAAAGAAAAAAAGAAAATAACTCCTAAATTCAAGAAAAAATTGTCAAATACCAACATATTTTGATAAAAATAAAGTAACTGTGGATGTTAATTTGTAAATGTGCCACTTTTCTGTGGGAAAATATTTAGAATTTAAAAAAAGTGAGGAGACAAAGTATTCAACACAACGTGTTTTTTTAATGAAAATTATTCTAAAGGAGCTGTTGACATGGAATTGAACCAGATTTTGGTAAAACCCAAAATAATACAAACATAAAAATATAACAAAACAAAACAAATATGAAAAATTATGTGTAATTAGTGCAATAACACAAGGAGAAAGTACCGAACTACTAAAATATATTTAATACTTTATAAAAGGCTTTTTTGGTGATGGTAGCATAATGACGCTTCTCATATGGAGAATGAAGTCACATGAATTGTTCAGGTGTGATTTTTTTTTTCACAGACTTCAGCAGAGTGTAAAAATCCTGATGGTTCTGTGGGTCTCATCTATCAAATCTGAGCTTTATTTTGTGTTTTCTATTGGAAGTCAGGTGATTGGCTGGGCCATTCTACAGCTTGATTTTCTTTCTCTGAAAGCATTTAAGAGTTTCCTTGGTTGTGTTTTGGCTCATTGTCTTGCTGAAATGTTCACTCTGGTTTCACTCTGAAGCAGCTGATATTGATCTACAATGATGAAGGGCAGAGGGTTCCTGAAGAACTACTGAGACATCTCAGCTGCTGTCTGGGCTTTCACTGCCTTTCTACAGCTCCCTTCCTTCATGTACTTTTTCCTGTGTCATTTCATTTTATTACACATAACTTAATTTGCAAACTACATATTTTGCTCTTTGCATATATGGAAAGTTTGGTTGTTACCAACATCTGGTGAATTTTAAGTCAACAGAACCTTTAGAAATAGTTTTTTTTTTGAGAAAAATGGTGACGTGTTCAATACTTATTTCCCCCACTGTATATAAGGAAATAGCTCACCTCACAGTTCAGTTTTTTTTTCTTCAGTAAATCACAATAAATAAATGGATTTGGTATAGATTAGCTTAATAATAGATTCCCCTCTTACACAATGTAAGCATCTTTTCTTTTTTTTTTCTTTTTTGCAGTTAAATCGTGATTCATGATGCTTTGCTTTGTGGTGCCTAAATCCAGACAAATGCTTTTGTGATGACCTGTCTTCTAGGACACCAGAGGCAAACACATCTCTGTGTGGTTATCAGTATTTGTGTTTGCGGAGGGATGTGCCATAATCACATTGGGTTCAGGAGGTGTGTAGTGGATGAATGACACTCATAGCACCAGATCTCTTTCTTTCTATCTCTTTCTCTCTGTGTGCATCTATCTGTCTTTTGTTTAGTTTTCCATGGATGGCGTTATAAGAGTATTCATCACTGTGTTTCTGTTTACACTCTTCCCTATACACACTCTATATCTAGTCTTCAGTTTGCGATTATCTAATTTAAATGATCCAGTCAGAGCGAGAGTCCAGTTAATTAATTATTTCAAATGACCTTGTCATGAGGAGTCTTCAGTTAGCGATTCACTGATTTAAATGATCCAGTCAAAATAAGGCTTCAGTTAATAATTCATTGAGTCAGATGATCTCGCCAGAGTTAATGATTCAGTGGTTCAGATTATCTGGTCACAGCGAGTCTCCAGTTAATGATTAGATGATTCAGATTATCTAGTCACAGTGAGTCTTAATGATTCACTGATTCAGATTGTCTGGTAATGATGAGTCTCCAGTTAATGATTAATGTATTCATATTGTCTCGTCACAGTGAGTCTCCAGTTAATGAGTAGGTGATTCAGATTATCTGGTCATTGTGAGTGTCCAATTAATGATTCAGGGATTTAGATTATCTGGTCACAGTGAGTCTCCAGTTAATAATTGGGTGAATCAGATTATCTGGTCACAGTGAGTCTCCAGTTAATGATTCAGTTGATTGATCTGTTCAAAGTAGAAGAAGAGCCTTCAGTTAGCAATAGGGTACAAGCCGAAGTATGCCAAAGGACCTTTAATTTGCCAGTAAACCTGGGTTAAGCGCTTCCGGTGAACTGAATGCCATTGCAAAATTGGTCTGTTTTCTTTAACAATCAGCAATCTCAACTGGCTGAGTGATATCCAATATAAAGTGAGTCTCAGATTGTACAAGAAGTACTGCATTAAATTACATTTTCCCCGCCATGTCTTTAATATATAAACATTTATTTTACCTTATATTCAATGTATATTCAATGGAACTTCTGCGCTAGCCTGCCGATCCTGACGGGCGTGAGCGAGTAAACGGCTTTTCATTTTGTTTTACGCTTGAGCAACTAAATGAATGCCAAAGTCTATTTAACTACCGCCTACTAGTACAGGAGCCAATCATCGATCGACATAGACTGATGATTCTCCGGGGTAAAAAATCTTGGACCTGACGTGTGCTTTTATGACAGTTTATGTGGTTATCAAACAAACTGGTATCTCAGCAAACATATCTAAATAAAGCTGGAAAACTTTACTTTTAAATGTAAACAAAAGTACACTTAAGTACACTACACTTGTAAACAAAAGTTTTCAGGTTTTGTAATCTGTATGAAACAAACGCGAGGTACAGTCCATTCTGCCAAATGCACATCGTATGACAGCAGCAACTATACTCAAATGCCCACAAACATGTAAACAAAGAGTCACTTTCATTTCTGGAGGAGATTCGCCATCAAGACCAAGTTGTGAAGTACTTCAGAAGAGCAGCGCGATCTGACGAAGCATTATTCAGAGGATGATAATGTGTAGAACAACCATAAAAGAGGTTGGTGTCGTGATCTCGTTTTTTTCGAGTGAGCACGACACCAACCTCATTTATGGTTGTTCTACACATTATCATACTCTGAATAATGCTTTTTCAGATCATTTGATTCAGTTAATTTTTAACTGAAGACTCTCTCTGACCGGATCATTTAAATAAGTGAATCATTAACTACGAACTTACAGTGATTCAGATAATTTGATCACTGTAAGTTCGTAGTTAATGATTCACTTATTTAAATGATCCGGTCAGAGAGAGTCTTCAGTTAAAAATTAACTGAATCAAATGATCTACTCACAGTGAGCATCCAGTTAGCAATTCACTGTTTTAAATGATTCAAGTTTCCAGCTAATGATTCATTAATTGACAAAATCCGATGAGTCTCCAGTTAACTGATTTAACTCGCATCACATGATTGTGTGAGACCAATCGAAGATCAAAACATGACCTCTCTGGACAGAAATTTAAAACATGGACCAATCGCTTGCTTTATATCTAATCATCTTGTTTAATTCGGGCCCTTTTTTCGCTGCACCTACAACAGATTGTCGCACGCACAAACTCTAGTGTGACCGGAGCATTACTTTTCACTGATTTATACTGTAATTGGTCGATTGAAATTATCCAATACGGGCAAGTGTCCTGTTAACAATTCAATGATTCATCTAATTTGATTAGAGTGAGTCTTTGGTTAATGGTTCACTGGTAAAAATTATATGGTTGGAGTATGTCTTCAGTAAACAATTAATTGAAGTCACAAGTCTGACACTAAATAAGCAAAGAACAGATGATCCTCATACATGAATGTATTTAACTTTAAAATTTTAGAATTTACTGTAAATGTAAATTACAGTTTAAATCAGTACTGTAACTGTACATTTTTTAAATACCATTACTGCCTTAACTGTAAGCAGACAGACACTACCTTGTTGAGCATATGGAACTTTAGAGAAAGTGTGATGAAATGTGACTCTTGACTAATCAGCTGTTTATTGTCATGAGATTCTCTCTCCTGAAATGTCAGTTAATATCAAAGCTCTATAAATACATATTCTTAATATTACACAAATATTGCATTAATATTTACCTTTGCCTGCAGTTGAAAAGTTTCTGTAGTATATAAATACACTGAACTTTCGAGGTGCCAATTTCTTGAGAATATTAACAGCATTTAATTTGAGGAGCTGAAATCTTTCTTATTTTCTTAAAGTATTTTAGATTTTTTTTGTACCAGACAACAAACACACACAAACACACACACACACACACACACACACACACACACACACACACACACACACACACACACACACACACACACACACATTTATTAAGAAGGATTGAGTAAATCTTTAACTAACCAGCATGTCGGGACACTGTGGCCTTTTCAGCTTGCAGAAATTGATGACCAAACTTCAGCCATCATCATGAAAAGCGGTGACTTCTCGACATTAGGAGCCTTCCACTTGTGTGACTTTGACCTTTGAGTCAGAAACGGTGAAGAAAGTCACCCACTCTGAGTTTGATTTGTGTGTGCATTTGCTGGTGTACACACTCTATATATGTGGCTACTAATCCCTCTGCTGTTGGCCCGGCATTTGTGTGTATGGGCATGTGTGTGTTTGGGCATGTGTGTGTGCTGTATGAGATGAGTGTGGTAATTCAAGAAGTGTGTATGGTGGAACCATTTTCTAATTGGGCAGATGGCT
>CAIGQZ010032144.1:2868525-2898785 GCA_903798205.1 Danio tinwini
TTTAATTTAATTTAATTTAATTTAATTTAATTTAATTTAATTTAATTATTTATTAATTTTTTTTTCTTTTTTGTTTTATTTATTTATTTATTTATTTATTTATTTATTTATTTTGTGAAAAATTGACTGAATAAGGGATGCTGAAAAAAGATCCTTCAAACCTCCTGTCCATTGAGAAACAGCCCTAGCTAATGGGAGAAATGCAAAAAGCAATATGGCTGAATAAAAGAAAACGATCTAAATCCATAGAACCTAGGATCAGAGCTGGCATTACAGTAGGTCAATTTCATTACCAACTTTTAGCACTTTTTTTTTTCTCACCATAACATTTACAGAGGGTTTTTACACTATTTTGAATGAAAAATGAAAAAAAAACTAGGTAGTTTGTGCAAGATTTTATTTTGCAGATATTCAAATTCGAGTTTCAAAGTAGAAGTTGATTGGTTTCTCTCACACACCCATAATTTATATGCATAGCAATTATAGATTTTGCTCAAACTGTGCATGAATCATCTGTAATGCTGTTTGTGTGATGTGTGGATTTGCTACCTATGAGATTCTGCCCCAGAAAGCAGCTGCTTGTGTAGCGTGTGACTCTGAAGCAGCTCTCTAGGTTTTGGAACAGAGTTGGTATGTTTGTGTTGCTTGAGTAAATGGCTGGATTGATTAGCCAGGCACATATCACCACCTGTCCCATTGAAATGTTGGCTGCTGTTTGTGGGTATGCATGTGCGTGTGTAGCTGTCTAATTACGTTCGTCCACACAAACACCCTGTAAATGCTCTGGCAGTGAGGATTCCCTCAGGTCAAGGCCATATGGATGTTTGGGCTGAGGTACAGTGGCTGTAGAGGGACACATGAGGTTTCAATGTTGATGTGTAGTGGATAGTGGTGATTTGACCAGCTGCTGCTACATATACTTTATTCAAGCGCTATCGAAAATGCCGGTATTAAAGCACAAAGTAACACTTTGTTTTGATGGCCCCCTTTAAATATTCTGTTAATTGCAGGTAGCTGCATGTCGATTAGCAGTCACTAGAGTATTAGGCTCTCTACTTTATGTCTGCTAAACGTAACCAAACAGTCTACTAATCCTCAGTACCAAAAAAAAGACCTAAATTTTGATCAAATACAGACAAACCCAACTGTTGGGTTGTTGTTGTTTTTTTCTTTGAATTTAATAAATGAATGAATATATGGCTTAAATTGTAACACTTTACAAAAAAAGTAACATTAGTTAAAGTTAGATAATCAATTTACTAACATGAACAAACAATAAAAAACATAATTATTACAGTATTTATTCCGCTTTGTTGATGTTAGTTAATGTAAATACAACTGTTCTTTATTAGTTGTTAACTTCTTATGCATTAACTGATGTTAAGAATCACAACTTTGGATTTTAATAATGCATTGGTGAGTGTTAAACTACACTCAATGGCCACTTTATTAGGTACACCTGTTCAACTGCTTGTTAATGCAAATTTCTAATTAGCCAATCACATAGCAGCAACTCAATGCATTTAGGCATGTAGAAATGTTCAAGACGATCTACTGCAGTTCAAACCAAACATCAGAATGGGAAAGAAAGGTGATTTAGTTGACTTTTAACATGGCATAGTTGTTGGTGCCAGACTGGCTGGTCTGAGTATTTCAGAAACTGCTGATCTACTGGGAATTTCACACACAACCATCTCTATAGGGTTTACAGAAAATGGTCAGAAAAAGAGAAAATATCCAGTGTTGTAATCCATCATGCCTTGTTGATGCAAGGGGTCAAAGGAGAATGGCCAGACTGGTTCGAGCTGATAGAAAAGCAACAGTAACTCAAATAACCACTCATTACAACTGAGGTATGCCGAAGAGCATCTCTGAACGCACAACCCGTGAAAGCCTGAGCTGGATGGGATACAGCAGCAGAAGACCACAACGGGTGCCTCTCCTGTCAGCTAAAAACAGGAAACTGAATCTACAATTCACACAGGCTAACCAAAATTGGACAATAGAAGATTGAAAAAACATCACCTGATCTTATGAGTCTTGATTTCTGCTCCGACATTCAGATGGTAGGGTCAGAATTTGGCGTCAACAACATGAAAGCATGGATTAATCCTGCCTTGTATCAACTGTTCAGGTTGGTGGTGAAAATTTTCTTGGCCCACTTTGGGACAATTAGTACCAATTGAGCATTATGTCAATGCCACAGGCTACCTGAGTATTGTTGCTGACCATATTCATACCTTTATGACAACAGTGCACCCATCCTCTGATGGCTACTTCCAGCAGGATAAGGCGCCATGTCATAAATCATCTCATCTCATCGTAAATTATCTCAGACTGGTTTCTTGAACATGACAATGAGTTCACTTTACTCAAATGGCCTCCACAGTCATCGGAACTCAATCCAATAAAGCACCTTTGGGATGTGGTGGAACGAGAGATTCACATCATGGATGTGCAGCTGACAAATCTGCTGCAACTGCGTGATGCTATCATGTCAATATGGACCAAAATCTCTGAGAAATATTTCCAGTACATTGTTGAATCTATGCCACGAAGGATTAAGGCAGTTCTGAAGGCAAAAATGGGTTCAACCCGGTACTAGTAAGGTGTACCTAATAAAGTGGTCGGTGAGTGTATATGGTTATGGTTATAAACGCTGTATAAGTCTGGGTTATTTTCAGTAGTAAATACATGAACTAACATTTAACTAGTTTAACCATCATTTTAACAGTGTGCTAATACTCCAATAAAAATTAGTTGACATAGTAGTTGCAAAGTTACTTATATAGTCAACATGACTATAAAAGTGTTATCAAACATAACTGTCCTCTGAAATATGTAGAAGTTTATACATATTTGGGAAAAATATGGACAAATCAATCCACGAGTTACATTTTTACACAATTGTTATTCATAGTTTACCCAAATTTGGCTTAAAGGAACCCAGTGTTTTAACGATGGATGAACATCCAGGTTTTTAAAAAAAATATATATACTTTTTGTTCTTATATACTTTTAACGCAATTATAATCGGTCAGTATTTCATGTTTATTTATTTATAAAACCTATACTTATACAAGGCCACTGCTGTGAGGATTGCAAAAGGTTAAATTGGATTGATTGATTCAATTTAACCAAATCAGCTTTGTAATTTCAGCAGGGATAGCTACTAAAATCTCTGTGGGACCATATAAGCTTATGATTTTAGTGACAAAGCAAATGGTTGAAGAAAATGCAATAAAAAAACTGAGAGAAATTGGGGGAGAATATTATAAAGCTGTCTTGAAAAGAGCTGTCAATTGCTTCAAATCGAATGATTCTGCTGTGTTTTCTATTTTGTGCTGAAGCAGCTCTTGCCAAAATCATTCCTCATTGATCGTGCTCATTGTTTACCCAATGTGCCAGCTTAAGAGCACTCTGCCGAGTGAGTGACATTGTCCGAAATTCACCCTCCTCTTTCAGTGTCCACTTTCTGAGCCAAAGAGAGAGAGAAATCTGGAGCTTTTCATCATCCGGAAAGGTGGAGCAGTCCTCCTCAGGGACACGGTGGGATCAGCAAACACAGCGGAGCCCTCTCATTAGTTTTCATTTTGGGCCGAATGGCAGTGGGTTTGTCAGGCAGAGACTGTAATGTGTTCTTTAATTATGATAGACAGAGCGCAGTACGAGAAGGAATGGCTAGAAATGTGACAGGACCATAAAGAAGACTGAGAGCTGGCTCTTCTACAGACATCAGAGAGCTTCAGGAGTCTTGGACCAACTCTCTGGCAAACTTGTAAATTCACAGAGACCCCAAAAGAATATTTGGACACTGAAACACTTCACTGTAAAATCTAACCAATAGACCTTTTAGACTGTAAATTCCATAAAAAATCCCATACTATGTGCTTCTTATGTAGTGTAGAAAACATAAGTTAAGATAAATTAATTATTTTATCAAGCTATAGTTTCCATGTTTTGCTTCCAAGGAGTTAATTTATGTTCAACTAAATTGAGTATTAGTGTATTATAAGTTGTTTATTTATGATTAGTTTGAAAAAGGTTTTCTGTAATCTCTGCAGTTTTATGGAGGTTACCATTGTGCTGAAGAATAAAGAATCTGGTTAGGCTTAAAAAGTGCTATACACACTATAAAAACCCAAAAAAGTAAGGTAACTCAAATCATTTGAGGAAACCGATTGCAACAAACCATTTAGGTTTAAAAACGAACCCAAATTAGTACTTACTGAGTGAACTTAATCCTTAAAAGAAGCAATTTGAGTACAGTAAAACCCAAAAAATGAAGAGAACTCAAACCAACTGAGTACTGTAAAACTCAATAAGTTGAGTCAACTCAAACTGTTTGAGGAAACCGATTGCTACACACCATTTGAGTAAAAAAAAAACTAATGTATATGAGTACTGTGAACTTACTCTATTTAAGTTGACGTAAAGAGTTATTTAATTAACTTATTACCTTCAACACTGACTCTTTTTAAATAAGTAGAATTAACTTTCAGTAATATTTGAGTTAACTACACTCATTTCATTTTGATAAAGTTTAACTGTTGGGTTTTACAGTGCAGTAGTATGCTTTAAAAGTTGTTGGTGCAGTGGTAGTCTGTCTGTTGGTTAGGTTAACTTACATGTGTGCTATTGCTAGCTGTATGATTGAAGCTGTTATTTTTTACTGCTTGGCCATTTAAAGGCAATCTTGTTTATATATTTTAACAAATATATAAAACCATTGCTTAATATAAAACAACTGATAATTCATTTGCAGTCAATGCTATCTCAACTTAAAGTTCTCGTGGAGTGCTTTGAAATGTGCATTTTATATTTGATGCTTGACATAATCTCAGTGTGGGACATACTGTAGAGTAGCTCATCCCCTTTATAAAATACAATCAAAGACATTTAGTTTATTACAGGTCTGCCAGTGAGAGTGTTTGAGATTAAGTGCATCAAATAAAAAGCAAATGAGAGGGGCGGGGCATGTCAGACACTAGAGAGCATTAGATTGGTTATGATTTGCTGAGAAACGTATATGAGATGACATAAAAGGACCATTGATACATTTAGGTAGAAGTGACAAACTGCAGGCCTTGGATGTTTAAATCAGTTTTATAGTTTCTAAACATGAATTTTGTCACTGTTTTGGAGCACACTGGCTTATAGATATCCTTAAAACTAAAAGACTGAAACTAACATCTAAAATATTTTATTTTAATTTCACGGGACCTTTAAACATGTTGTTTGAATTACACAACTCTATTTAGCTTAAAATTAATTAGTTGTTTAAACAAAAAGTGTTTGTTTGTTTGTTTTTTAGTGTCAAGTAGAACTGTTTAGGCGCCGTGATCCATATGAGAGAGAGCTTTAGGGGCATTAGTATAATTGAAGCCAGTTAGTTACGAGTTAAAGGTGTACTAGCAATAAATTCTAAAGGATGACATCTTTAACTTTGTGGTGAGTGCATCAGCTGCTTTTAATTCAATGGATCTATAGCCCATGACATAAAACTAGTTTATAACCCTAACCTGTCATCAAAAGCAAAGATAAATCTAGTGATTGTAGATGACTCTTCACTTAACTTCACTTATTTGCTCTAAATTCCTGTATTGTAACTGGATCTAACTACACCAGTGGCTTTTTTCTGAAGTTGTTCAAGATATCTGAAGCTCAAATAAATTTTAGACAGGTTGCCAACTTTTAAGTTCAGCTTGGAGGGAGAATTATTCCTGCTGGGAATAATTATTCATATTTGTTATTCAGCAAAATTGGACGTAGATCTTTTACATTTATGCATTTAGCAGACACTTTTATCCAAAGCAACTCACACCCATGATACTGCAAGTTAATTAAAACACGCACGCACGCACGTACACACACACACACACACACACACACACACACACACACACACACACACACACACACACACACACAAATGATGCTTAATTTTCAGGGAGCGCTATTATTAAACATTAATACTAATATCACACTTTTATATAAAACTGTATTGTAATAACAATAATATTAACCATAGTTACATAACTGTAAATTAAATGAATATATTATATAATTAATTTGTTTTTGCTACTGTTGGGAAATATGAATTTATTTTTTATTGTTTTTATGTCTCTTTTACTCTTATTAAATATATGTATTGCCTAGAGATAGAGTAACTAAACTTCTTCTCTAAGTGTGATAGGCTAATTAAGCATGTTTGCGCAAGGAGAGGCAGCTGCCAATAAAATTACTTTCACTTCTTGTTTAAGGCTTTCTGTGGAGCAGCGAAGTGAAATAAGCTTAAAGTCTCCAAGAGCTGAATGTCTGCAAGGTTTACTATAGATGGAAATTATAATGGGGTCAATCGAGCCTCAAAGCATATGCATTAACTGTTCAGTTCTGATATGCAGAGAAGGGATGCAGAAAAAGGAAGTATGTTTGGGTGCAACCGCCAAAAGACTGCAGAATAATTGACAAATGTCGAATTCCACCAAAACTCCAGCTTTTAAGATCAGTTGTGTATAAATACTGGACTCAGGGAAATGTACTGTACAGTTGATGCGACCTTCTGGTAATTCTTGTATTGCATTGGTGTAACACCACCCAAAGCTCTGTTATTGAATTATTAATTTGTATCTAATATATTACTAATATGTTTGGCATTGAAGAAAATACTCTTCTGACCTTTTTTTACTGAACATGCATGGAATTGGCTAGATATTCCAACACTACACGCTTGTGTCTAGAGTATATTTTTATAGTTTATGGACATTGAGTGGCTTCTGAGGTAAATAAAGTTAGTTAGTGATTAAAGGTTTAATCTTTATAAGCTTTTATTATTGGTCTCTTCACCGTTGAACCACTGAATGTGTGATAAGACATAATTAATTTCCTTGAGTTTAACATACTATTGGATGTTTGTTTGTGTTTATTCTTTATCACTTCAAGCATGCTTTAGATTCACTTGAAGCAAGTGCTACAATTTTCTTAATGAAACTTGCATAATTTTAAACTGCAAGCTTTTTTTATATCAAAATTAACATATACCCTGTCCCATCTGTCAACATTCTGTTGCTTGTGTCCTTTTTTGCTTTGTGACATTTCTCTCCGTCTGTTTCAATTATGTAGGCACCAGACGAATATCTATAATGTAAATGCTTTTTTAATAATATGAAATGCCCAGTGCCCCTACCCTTATTATAAAAAACAAACTAATTAAAAATGCTAAATTGTCTTCTTTTTGGCATTTTGTTATATAATCCAGTGGAATTTAAATGTGCTTAAACTTTCCAAATACATTTCACAAGTACTGCCTATTCTGTGTGGCTAGTATCTCTCGACTCAGCAAAGAAAGATTTTCTCATATACTTGAGTTTCTCTTATCATATATTACATCCCTTTTATAAATCTCTCCACTTGCATGTCTTGACGTTCTTTCATCCGATTTGTTTTCTTAATTATCATAGAACTTTTGGCTTTTTCATTTTTCCTCTATAAATATATTTTTTTCTTTCTAATTTCTATTTCATCCCTGTTTATGTCTTGAGGTCTGACAGCAGACGATCGATAGCTCAGGTAAGAGGAGCGTGTGGAGATGTAGATGAGAACGGCATGAGAGAGACAAATAAACATTGACTCTCTGACCATCTGTCCACCATCTTCACTGCCACATTTCACTTCTTGGAAGCATCCTAGTATTTTTTATTAATTTAATTATTTCTGTTCATTCCAAATCCCCTTTTAGGTCCTTCATTGTTGATTAAATTAATTATCTTTATAAGTAATATTTAATTAATTCTTCTGCCAAAAGCATCTAAAGGACACTAGCAACACTGTGCTTACATTACACCATACTTTTTATTGTTTTTTTTTGTTCATTCTTTGTAAGTATTGTAAATATAATCTTTTAAAAACATTTAATCATATTACAATATTACTTGATTTATAAAGTGTAATGAAATTATACATCTGCTATCATCTATAGGTTTCAAAATATTAGCAGCATCTTCTTAACATTACATAATTTTTATAGTTTAGTCTGCCACCCTAAAGCTGTGAATTGCCTTGTAATTGGTATACTGTAGTGTATGCTGTTCTTCCAGTCTGTATATCAAGTTTAATCAGAAGATGAGAGTAAGAAGATGTGCAGGAATATTCAGCATGACATTTTTCTCAAATGTCTTTTTTTTTGTTCATCTTAAATAAAGGTGAGTAGTTGGAATTTGCAGATTCATAAAGCAGCATTCTCACAACCCTAATATAATCAAGTGTAAAAAGAGTGACATTTTGCTTTGACCTACTGAGTTTAATTTAAAGTTATAAATCAGAATAACGAAATACACTGTTAAAAATGCTGGGTTCCACACAATTCATTCATGTTGTCCCAACACAAATTGATTAAGTTAACTTAACACTTTTAACAAATTTATGTGGATTGAACATAAAAAAATAAGTTGTCCCAATGAAATCTCAAGAATGGTGTTTAAGCTCATTTTAATTAAGTAGTAAAATATATTTTTTAAATGTGTAGACTGGCTTGTATTCTGAGTTTGTTGTTTTACACATGCTAGGCAAGCCTATAACAGTTTCAGGTAATTAATTTGTTATAATGCTGTTGCTTTAAATGGCCTCTGTGCTTTAAAAGCCAACTGCAATAATATTTTCAGAAAATATTGTCAGCCTTTAAATGGATATTTCACCCAAGGAATACAATTCAAAAATGAGAATTTCTTTATTAAATCAGTTATTTTGAAAAATGTTGAAAATCTATAATCATTGACATTCAGTAGCTATGTTTACATCCACCTATTTTATGAGCATTTTGGATATGTGCATAAAAAACGGTTGATGGAAACGCCAAGATGCACATACATTTTAAAAATGTGCATAAAGAAATGTATGCACATAAGGATAAACTTTTTATTTGATAAGAAAAGATGTGCATAAACTATGATGAAACACTTTTACTAAACAAATTCCAGTATGCGCATAAAAAAGGCAATGTAATTTTGTTAAAAGAGATCATGTGATGATAAAAAATGTCTGTGAATAGGCAAATGTTGTTTTGGTCATTCTAAAACGCCTCAACTATTTCAGTATTGGAGTTATTATATTATTAATGACCTCCAGAACTGTCCAGAGCAACTGTGTGCTGTGTTTTATGCCTTCATTGCATGTCTGCATTTGTCTTCTGAGGCACAAATCATTTATTAAATAAAATATATATATATATTCACGCAGCTTCTCCTACCGCACTAAATTCAGTTTTTACTGTTGATATTTTGCACCAGTTAATCAGGAAGTGACGATTTTGTTCACTTTGACTCAGTGAATGGAAACACTGCCTTATTTGCAGGTCTTTATGCAATATTCATGTTTTGCGCATAAACTTAATTCACATCTTTAAATGGAAACTTAGCTATTGAAGAATATTATGGAAGTCAATGATTACAGGTAAAAAAAAAATGCTAATGAAAATACGTTGACATGAGCAAATATGAGTAAACTGTATGAGTAAATGATTTTTATGAGTAAAAGAATTTAGATTTTTGTGTGAACTATCCTTTTAAATTGAGTATCTTAAACCTTAATCATGACCATTTTTAAGCTATATGGGAACTTAATATTTAATCAATCTCACTAAATGTTCTCTTGAATTATATTTGTTGTACAAATCTTGTATTTGAATAAAGCCTATGCTTTAAAAAAATGTTTAATTCTAGCTTAATTCTTTTTTTTCCAATCAAAACTTGATAAAAAAACATTTTAAAAGACTTTTAGATCTAACTCAGAACAATGAATAAAACATTAATCGTATAGAATTGCATAGAGTCCATCAATACTCCAAAATTTCACAGTAAACAGTCACATGCTGTGCCTCAATTTTGTCTTTGACAATTAATTTGTTAACAATAGGCAGTGTGATTTATATGCTTCTGAATGTTTGATGATTACATGGCATGTGTGTAAGAACTGCTTCCTTTCCTTCTTCATGATAAAAATAATGTAGTGTTTTATAGCACCCTTTACCATATAACAGCGAAAATGTGGATTGCCAGAAAAATCAGTCAGTGGCAGGAAAACATCATAAATTAAGAAAAAGTGTCAATTGCAGTAAAAGAGTTTAAAATAAAGACTCTTTCTTGGCTTTGATGTTGGTTAATATTCATGGATCTTTCCATCACTTAAAAAGTTATTTATCTTGTTTGTCCATCAAAGCATTATGGTCTTAATTTAGCATTGTTCTATACATATATAAAGGGAACCTCTGTCAATTTCAGAATGGCAGCAGTATGACAATGTGTGCTGACCATACAGTTATATTTCACTTATGTAGTTACCCTTTTATTCTGATTGCCAAAGTTTAGTGTTGTGTAAAAAGCACTGCTTATTGCTATCACTTGTTATCAAGCCGCCCAATCACAGTTGAGGAGGGGTGGGGCAAATACTTCATCAACCAGCCATCAAATTTTGCATCAGCAAAAATACAACAACAGGTCGAGTGCATTGCATAAATACATGTTAAGTTACAGTTTAAAGTTTAAGAGTAATTCAATATAAAGTTACAACAGTGCTTTGTGCAGTCTAATAAACACACAACATCGTAAAGCATCTTGATGTTTTCCTATTTTCTATAAAAACCAAACTGGAAATCAAAGGTATGTAATGTCTGGCTATATAGTACATGGTTTGTATCACTTGTTAAAATTGCTTATTTCTCTGGATTTGAACATTCATCAAAACATTTGGGATAATATAAGTGCATAAGGCTTTTGGGTATTTTAATGAAAACATTTTACATTAAGAAACCACATTTTTTTACAATGTAAGCAGAGAACAAAAGAGTCACCACAATTGTGTCAGATTAGTCATCTTTCATCTGAGATCGCTTAAAATCTTACATTGTATACTGGTTATTATCATGGAAGAAAAAAAAGTGATATTTAACTGTGATTTAATACAATAACAAAAAAAGAACAGATTTTAGATTCTTTAGTGAACCCACATTGCTGCTTTTATTGCACTGCTGTGAAAATGAGGTTATTAAGTGTGTGTTCAGAGGTAAAGCTTGCTTTGGATGGCACATTCAGTGCAATAAAGCAGCTGTGGAGCTCCTGTGGTGTCTTGTTGTTGTATAAAGCCTCTGTCGGTCAAACGCAAGAGGACTTGCCCATCGCTCAACCCAGATGACTCCGTGTTGCTCTCTCCGCCTTTTTTATTCTCTATCTTTTTTCTATTCATTGTTTACCTACTTGATTAAATCTGGTGAGTCTAATATCGATGTGCAAACAAAGTCTGCTATTCTGAATCCATGGTGACGATCGTCCGGTGCATATTAATATCAAATAATCTGCCTTTAGCACACACAGCCTGCACAGCAGCCTTATTAAAGGGTGAGCTCTTAGTGCCCTGGGAGCGTGTGGGATTTGTTGAAGAGGATTTCCATGAAACATGTTTTATTTTATTTTTTTCTTATTAGTCTCCTCTGGGAGGTTGGACTTCCGTTGTTGGTTGTGTTTTGAATATCATTTCAGAGTAATTAACATGCAATTGAACAGAGTTTAAAATCAAAGCTTTTTATTTACTGACAATAACTGTTCTAATTGACAATACTGTAAAACTGATTTCACTGGTAAAGCCATCATGAATTTAAATAATATTCAAAGCAATGAGGAGACACCACAAGGCAAACTCTGTGTAAACAGAAATCAAATAGAATGAAGTATATATCAATTGCCTTTTAGAGGACCAAAGTAAATCCTTACTTTATGATGCCCTCAGAGAATCTGTGTTAGCCTAAACTAAATAATTAACAAAGATCGATGCAATAAACATTGAGATTTAAAGGGATATTGTGGTCTCTTTACTATGGTCTCTGTTTATTTTTTTTGGTAAAATAAAAAGTAAAAATGCTTACTTGAAAAGCAAATTGACATCAAATATAATGTATTTTTTAGTTATCTGAGAATAATGGGACGATATTTTTTTACCCCATGACAGATTTTAAGTATAACCTCACTTTTCCTGAAAAAAAGTAAATGTACAGTTTCTTGATTTATAGCCACCCTGAAAATTCTGTCATCATATGCTCACCCTTTACTCATGCAAAACCAATTTGGGTATTATGTTCTGTTGAGCACAAAAGAAGATGGTTTGAAGAATGTTGAAAACCTGTAAGCATTAGCTTCCACATTATTTGTTTTTCCTACTATAAATAAATCGATGGTTACAGGCTTTAAGCTTTATTCAAAATATATTGTTTTGTGTTCAACAGAAAAAAGGTAAAACTGGTCAAGGATGAGCAAATGATAGCAGAATTTTCATTTTTGGGTTAACTATCCCTTTAACGAAGTATTTAATTTTTGTACTGTGAATCAAGAAAACTAAGAAAATCTTTTTCTTTACTGCAATTTTAAAAGCTTTTAAAAACTAAATAATATCAAAAATTATTTAGCAGACTGAGATAATAAGCAAAACGACACATATACTATCATATAATATTTAACCCAGAATATTCCTTCAACATGGAGTGAAATAGCTGGAAAACAGGTCTGTGGGGAACAGATGAGGGAGGGAGGCAGTAAACTTGGGCAAAGTCAAAGAATGTAAGTCCAAAGACATCGCTGGGCTGTAGGCCTGGGTTAGGGGGACAAACAGCCTGCATTTAGCATTTCAAACAGACAGAAACCGCCGGCCCTGCTCTGACACACATCTGTTTGTCCCTGTTTGGAAAACAGTCGGTGTGTGCTCAGAGCACATACATGTCATGTGTTTATAAACTTCATCATGGAGAAGCTTTGTGACTTTCAAATCGTGACCTCTCTCTCTGAAATCTGCACGATGTATGTGACTAATCACTGACCTAGATGCGTAACATGTAGGTACTACATTATAAGTAGGCCCACACGGAATCTGTGCACACAGAAGTCTTTAGATTTACGCCGATTTTTTGCCCATTATTGAGTCTATTTATTTACTTGTGTAAATGTGTGTATTTTATATTTATTCAGTTTTTAAATTATTTTTTGTAATATTAATGACTAATATGAAAATGTTCATATGATTTATTTACAATATAGTTTGTAAAGTAATATTTTCTGTCTTTTGGTGGATATATTATATGAGAGACTTGCTTTATTTACTAAATAAGTGGATCTATTTGATTTGCATTTTAAACATTAAATAAAAGTTAAAAAGGTATTCTTTTTTATATATTAGGTTTTTAATGATACTCCCAAAATCCACATACTTCCACATAAACCTGCAAATTTCTGCGCAGAAATAGCTAAAAATGTCCGCAGATTCTGTTAAGCCCTAATTATGAGATAGAGTACAGTAACACTGGATTTATTCCTCCATTTAAATGATTAAGATTCTAAATGCATTCTGAGTGATATTGAGATATTTCAACTATTTAAATGCATATCTATTTTTATTTACAAATACAGTATTCACAAATGCATTTACA
Organism: Danio tinwini; assembly: GCA_903798205.1. Lineage (NCBI taxonomy): Eukaryota > Metazoa > Chordata > Actinopteri > Cypriniformes > Danionidae > Danio > Danio tinwini. The sequence continues at coordinate 2,881,988 of CAIGQZ010032144.1, forward strand.
TGCAATAATAGTAAATTATGAAGAATATACTTAAGTTATAATATAAAACATTGCATGAAAAAAATCCTATACTAAACATACCCCTAAAGCTAACCATCTATTATGTATACAGTATGATCTTAATTAATATTACTTGATATGTAAAAATAGAATTGGCACCCTAAATTGAAACTTTAATGAATAGTTTACACAATTTAATCAAAATTTATTCACTCTGAAGTGGAACTACTATGGAAGTCAATAGTTACAGGTTCCCAACATTTCTCTAAATAGCTTATTTTGTGTTCAACAGGAAAAAAGAAACTCAAACAGGTTTGTTATAAGTAAAGGGTGAGTAAACAGGATCTCTTTAACATTCAAAACTTAAATCAAACATACAGTTGAAGTCAGAATTATTAGCCCCCCTTTGTTTTTTTTCTTTTTTAAATATTTTCCAAATGATGTTTAACAGAGCAGGGAAATTTTCACAGTATGTCTGATAATATTTTTCTTCTGGAAAAAGTCTTATGTTTTATTTCGGCTAGAATAAAAACAGTTTCAATTCTTTAAAAACCATTTTAAGGTCAAAATTATTAGCCCCTTTAAGCTATATATATTTTTTTTTGATAGTTTACAGAACAAACCATTGCACCCTAACCTGCCTAGTTAAGCCTTTAAATGTCACTTTAAGCTGTATAGAAAGTGTCTTGATAAATATCTAATAAAATATTAATTACTGTCATCATGGCAAAGATAAAATAAATCAGTAATTAGAAATAAGTTATTAAAACTATTATGTTTAGAAATGTGTTGAAAAAAAATCTTCTCTCCGTCAAGCAGAAATTGGGGAAAAATAAACAGGGGGCTAATAATTCTGACTTCAACTGTATGTGCTAAAACATAAACAATACAACTTTATTTTAATACAGTCCTCAAATTCCAGATTGTTATTTGATTGTTAAGTTAAGCACAACCGCAATTAATCTATATGGTTTGACTATAAAATATCAGTATCCTTAAAACCAATATACAGCCTTATATTTCAGCAACAAACCACGGCAACACCTCGTCCTTTGAAATTCCTGGCTCAGTTTCTTAATACAGTCAATGGAGAGATTAAGCGCGCCGTGACTGAAACGCAGTAGTAGCCAGTGGATATTCTTACAGATGTCAGCAGTGTCTCCCAGCTGGAGACTGATCTGTCTCTGAACGATACCAAACATTTCATCTATGAAAAGTGACCTTAATCCTGATGGACACATCCTGCCCTCTCCATGTCCCCTCGTTCCTTCCATCTTTCTTGCTTTTTATCTTTTTTTTTTTTTTAGTAGTGACTGACACCAGTTGACTTCTGTAGCCCCATTACAGGCTCTTAGTGGGTTATTGGTAGTGTGGTTGAATTAAAGCAAGCGCCTGTCTCTAATTATACTTAAAAGGTGGACCGTGAGCTGCATTTCTGATTGAGGCTTAGAGAAGCACTTCATACGGAGCTCAGATAAAAAAAAAAATCCCCCCTGTGGACGAAAGCCAGCCAGATGCTCTCCGCTCGTGCGAAATTCCTGAGGACATTAGAGACCTCCGTGTGCTCCTTTTTCACTTGGGTTTATTAGCAAAGCAAACCTGATTAAGGAGGAGATAAGTTGTGGAGAACAAAAGTGAAGGTGCCACACTTTCATTTCCATCTGTCGCAGAGATTAATCTGCCATGCTGCTCTTTGTCTTGTCAGCGAACTCCAGGAATAGTTAAATAACACTGATATTGACAATTAAAGCTGTTTGAGGAGAAAGAACGGTGGGGTTTTGTTTGGGGGTGTTGAGAATGAACGATAAGTAGAGGTGGAAGAGAAGTGTTTTGAGGAAACTTCTGAAGTGCTGCTAATAAGTTATTACAGAGAAGAAGTTTAAATAATAATGTGGTCTGCTGATGGCCATGATGATAGACGAGGGCCAGCTGGCTAGAAAAGAGGATGCCAACAGCCATCAGCTAATGCCAGAGCAGCTTTCCATCAGTTACTCACACTTATGCATCTCTAAAAAATTTAAGCAGGCTGATTCATGCACAGTTCAAGTAGATGAAGTCGAGGAAGACAGTTGACAAACTAGCCCCCGCAAAAACATAAACACTTCTGGGGGGAAAACGAGAATTTTAAACTGCTCGGAAAAAACATTTGTGCATCATTTTTTGTGATAAAAGTCTTTGCCAAAACAGCCAGGAAGTGTAGCCTATTGTGTATAAGCCCATCTATTATGAATCTCTTTAAATTTTGGTTATTTTAGACTGTGTTTAGGATTATTTTTGGATCACACTTTATTTTCATGGTCCGTTTGTTGAAATTAAGTTATATTGCATCTACATGCCAACTAATTCACCTTAGGGTTAGTGTAAGTTGACATGTACTTGTACCTTGTAAATGTAACACTAAAATGTGTTACAGATTAGTTTGGTTTATTTAAAATCTGACAGGACAGAGTATTACAGCACAGTTCCCTGAAATGTGTCTAACACACTCAAAACAATATTTAACTAAGAAAAGTATAGTATATTAGTATATTACATGATAATCAAACATTTAAAAACACAAAAATTTAAATACAGCAAGCACTATAAATTATAAGTTTTCTTTGCAATTTTAGAGCATGAGGAATGAAGGAGAGTTCATGGTGTTTAGTTTTACTCCTGGGTATAGCAAACGTATTTTGTCACCCAAGAAGATAGGATGACTCTGGAGCCTTAAGCAGGAAACAATGCAGTGGCGATAAACTGTCATTGAGTATTTTAGTGAGGGTACGTATGGTGTAATTTCAATTTAAAAAATGTTATTTAAATGACGCTCTGTAAGTGATCTATAGAAAATGTATCTTTTATTGCTTTTATGAATTTTTTTGAGATAACAGTATTACATTTTTTTTGCTTCCAATTTTCGGGACTAATCTAGGTTTTTGTAGTTTTAATCAATTTATGACCTTTTAATCATTTGTCCTAAAAAGTAAATCTTAAGTACTTTAAAGTAAACACTTTGCAGATTGATGCTAAAGTAAAAAAAAAAAAAAAAAAAGTTTAATCGAAAATATTATAGAAGGATTGTCTGTTTTTTAAAAGAAAAATCCACAAAAAAACTATATTTAAATTTATTCATTTATTTTCTTGTCGGCTTAGTACCTTTATTAATCTGGGGTCGCCACAGCGGAATGAACTGCCAACTTATCCAGCATATGTTTTACACAGCGCATGCCCTTCCAGCTGCAACCCATTACTGGGAAACATCCATACACACTCATACACTACGGACAATTTAGCCTACCCAATTCACCTGTACCGTATGTCTTTGGACTGTGGGGGAAACCGGAGGACCCGGAGGAAACCCATGCAAAACTTCTAAACTGTGAAAAATTAAAATTGAAGCCACATATCTAAACATCTTGATTCAAATTTGAGGATGAATCTCAAATAATTCACTTTCCATGAGATTTTGCTTGGCTACAGCTCCAAACATTTCTACTGAAATAATTTTCCATTTGTGGAATCATTTTTGACCACAAACAACACACGTGTGACTGTATTTTTTTTCTCAGAACCATTTTGCTGTTTCAAAATATGTACATATTTTTTGCGCCTTTCTGATGAATCCAAACAATAAAATTTTTTAATAAATAAATAAAATAATAATAATAATAATAATAGTAATAATAGTAATAATAATAATAATAATAATAACAATAAGTAAATAAATGTAATTCTTTTTTTGTCAAAAATTATTAAGACTCCAAAAGATTGACGATTTTTTTTTTTTAAGATATAAAGCTGATCTACAAATAAATAAAATGGAGTGAAAAAACATACAGTAATACTAAATATTTGACTCTTTAGATTGCAATGACTGTACAAAGCTAATTATTTTAATTAGACACATATTTAACCTATATTACTATTTTAACATATTATAAATTGTCTACTATACGTGCAAATATTCACCTACTTTTACAATATATTCACATCATGTATGAAAACTGGTCTTGGTACTCAGCTCTTCTCAGCTCAATTTCTAACAATTAAAAAAAGAGTTTGATTGATTGAGAGCACTCATTTTCTTTAGAAAACAGTACACAAGCCACAAACTAAAAGTTATGATATAACTGACAAACACATACATTTTAATTGGCTTGTTTAAAAGAAAAACATAATTTTCAAACTATAGTGGCCTCCCTCTTAAACCAGTAATTATTCCCATATTTCCAATTTCCCATAAAACACTGCTGGCGGATCCCCCTAAAGATGAAGTGCCCTCTGAAGCGACACAGTGACCTGACCTCTATGCAAAGAAGATCGCAACTGCATAATGAAACATCTCCCTGCATTATAAAGCATTATATCGGCTGATAGAGTATCCTCACCTCCTCTCAGCTCCATAATGAGGAGAGTGCAGTAATTCTGGTCTTGGGGGAGAGCGAAGGAGAGAAAGATGAGGAGAGGGAGTGGGGGAGAAAGGCATGATTTCTGCTGCAGCATACATTTTTCATGAATTGCCCTATTCATCATTTGGCGGCGGGCTGAGAGCTGTTATCTTACAGTAGCCGTTGTTTATTTTCCGAGGTGATCGAGGTGTTAAACACGCACATATACGCTGCTGACTAATTCGACCGAGTAAGTGGGCTGAGTGAGGGAGTACATAGAGGAGTCGTTTGAAAGCATCATCTAGATGTTTACAGAGGATCCTTGCCGAGGGGCAAGTTGTTATTCCCTGAGAGAGCATGACTGTGTGTGTGTGTGTGCGTATGGAGAAGGGCTTTGGGTATCAGTGTTGACTTGTGCTCATTAAAAGAGAAAGAGGGTCCCCCTCCTGAGTCACCATCCCGGCCACAGTCACTCACACAAGAAGGCACAGCTATTTTAGTGCATGCATTCAACAATCGCGCTCCCAACAGTATCACTGAAGTCTCTCCGGGCTGGATATTTGACTGATAGGGCTGAGGTGCAGAAAGGACACTGCTTTAAAAGTGTAGTTCCATCAACTATAAATAAATGATGGATTCCTCCACAGCTTTTGTTCCATCTCACCAAGACACATCTGACACGTGTGGCATTTCTTTGGTACACAGGCAAATCCAGTGCTAATAACCCTACAGCACCCAATTAGACTGGTTTTAATGTTCTGCTCCACTGGGTGGCAAATTTAGTGTCCAATTAGACATCACATCAGGGGCAAAGGTGCCGCCCCTGCACCTCAACAGCTGATTAGAAGAGTGGAGAGCAGGATAAGTGTGTTTGACTATATCACAAGTACACCACCGACACTGATGCAAATTAACAAGCTGTTATTGAAGAGGACCGCTTATTGGACTTGTTAAAATATACTGGAGTTTTGTTTTTTCTTTTGTTTTTCAGGAGATTATTTCCAGGATAACAAGAAAGTTTGGTGACTGGAAAGACAAGTGAAAGATTTTGTATACTTTAACTGAAATAATGATCGCACGCGCTATACTGTATGTTGTTTTCTCTTGTTTCCTGCAAAAATAGTATTGATCCGGGGGATGTTTTCACTGTGGAAGTGTGTTGCTTGTCTCTCTCCTCGCCCAAATACCAATGAACAACACTTGCGTTTATGTACGGCGTGTAATTAAACATGAGTAATTTGTTTGACTCTAATAACTCTGTAATTAAAAACATGTTTTTTTGCTGTTCCAGATGGTGGTGTTCTCCCCCCACCCCACACACACTGTACACGTCTATTATATTGAACACATTGCGCTTAGTCATATTAATTATATTTGCAAATTTTATACGTTAACACAATTGCCCTAAACCATGCAATATGCCCAAAGACATTAAAGATGGAGTGAGTGAATAAAAAAGCAAAGGATGTGGACAAGTATGTTGTCACAATTTACTCATACTCATGTAGCTGTGCACTCTTAATTCTTTTTATTATTATTATTATTATTATTATTCATATCTTGCTGTGTACTCTTAAAGTCCTGATAAAACGGAAGCTGCGATCGTGATTTTTTTTCTTATTGTGACGCAGTTCCTAGAGAAACTGAATTTTAAATGAGCAAACAGTGGGCGTGGCTTGTTTAGTTTTTTTACAGCGGGCTGATTGGATGTAGTAAATCAGGCATTTCCTGTTGTGCTGAGAAACGCACCCCTGCCTCAAAATGCACCTCCTCATAGACTATTATAGAAATTATAAATTTACATTTTCAGTCTACAGTTAAAGTCAGAATTATAAGCCCCCCTTTAATTTTTTTTCTTTTTTTTATAATATTTTCCAAATTATGTTTAACAAAGGAAATTTTCACAGTATGTCTGATAATATTTTTTCTTCTGGAGAAAGTCTTATTTGTTTTATTTTGGCTAGAATAAAAGCAGTTTTTATTTGTTTTAAAACATTTTAAGGTCAATATAATTAGCCCCTTAAAGCTAATTTTTTTCTATAGATTACAGAACAAATGGTTACAATAACTTGCCTAATTACACTAACCTGCCTAGTTAACCTAATTAACCTAGTTAAGTCTTTAAATGTCACTTTAAGCTGTATAGAAGTGTCTTAAAAATATCTAGTCAAATATTAATTACTGTCATCATGGCAAATATAAAATAAATCAGTTATTAGAAATTAATTATTAAAACTATTATGTTTAGAAATGTGTTGAAAAAAATCTTCTCTCCGTTAAACAGAATTTGGGGAAAAAAAATAAACAGGGGGGTTAATAATTCAGGGGGGCTAATAATTCTGACTTTAACTATACATTTAAAACAAAAAAACAGAGGCCATAATTGATTAAAATGTAAAGTCTTAATTATTTTGATGGAAAAAGCAAGGACAAGAAGTAAAACACATTTTAAAATGCACTAGGTTTACAAATAAATGTAAAAAATAATAATATTGACTGTAGTGTAGCCTAAAATTAGACTTTTTGGTGGATTTTAAACAGACATTTAGGCTACATGGAGCACATACAATTGTTGTTGCTGTTTTAAACTAAACCACACATCAAACAATTTACTTAATCTCATTGGTATTTTATTTAAAGTCAATATATTCAATTTATTATTTATATATCTTCTGCAAGGGACGGGTTCCATTCATGAAACTTACCTTAGTCACTCTCATTAGTGTCCTAAATTTATTATATTTATTATTTATAACATCATTTTTTTTTATCAATTTCAGTTAATAAATGCACATTTCAGAGGGGGTGCATTTTAAGGCAGGCGTGCACCTCCCAGCACAACACATTTCATTCTGAAAGATTGGGAAAGTGGTTTTAAAACAGTTATTACAACCTAACAGACTCCTCCTGCTCACCATTTCTGTTTGTTGTCAAAACTGAGTTAAAGCGTGGTTAAGTATATTTGCCTCACCCATTACCTTAAAATCATGTAATCTGAGAATAAAGCTGAAAACAAACAATTGTTCACCACAAAACTAGTGATGTGAGCTAACTAAATCATATTATTAGTTTTTATTTCTTGAAGACTTTAAAAAGAAAGATTCTATTGAAAGGTGCACTGTTTTTACAGAGATGCCAGAACCCTTTTAGTTAGTTCCCCAGACCATTTTGTTCTTTGTGTAAAAAAAAACAAACAAAAAAAAAAAAAAAACATTTTAATAGTCTAACATTTTTTTGCGTGCCAAAATGCCATAGAATAACCACTTAATGTAGAATAACCTTTTCTGTTAGTCAACAGTTCTTAAGAAAGAAGAACATTTTAATCATCTAAAGAACATGTTTTCACTTTTATGAGCATGTGCAGAAACTTTTGTGGAAAGGTTGATGCTCTACGAAATGGTTGACCATATTTTGACCGTTTTTGACAGCATTGTTGGTTTACAAAACAAATCAAATAAACATAATCCTGTTACACTATTACACTTGATTTAGGTTTTGTTGTAAAAAAGAAAAACAAGAACGCATGTTAAATGAGAATCTGAAATATTTTTATGGCATACTTCAAAAATTTAAGATTTTTTTTTTATTATTTCTTTTATATAAATAGGTCTTAAACTTCATATATTCTGATTTTTCAGTAGTATATGTATTACTTCTGGGACTTTTACCTAAACCGATATATTAACCATTTGGTAGAAGTTGATATTTTAGAAATTATGGGATGTGTTGAAGAAAAATGCATTGTGTTAACTAGCGACATTAGAAGTTAAGAAATGCAATCCAAACATTTTTTTCTTGGTGGGGTAGCTTAAGGGTTAAAGGTTTATCACAGAACAATCACCAAAAATGAAGGATCTTTATATGTTTGTTCATTCTGTGTAATTAAAGTCAGTGTGTCTAGTATTTTGTGGATTTTACTGACATTCATAAAGTGGACAAAAACAGTTGATTAATATCTTCTCTTGTTGAAGACAGTGTCAAGCATATATAAGAGGGTGAATAAATGATGACGGAATTAGATTTTTTAGAAAACATTTTAAATCAGCTGTAAACCAAACTATGACTATTCAAGACAGTCTGCGCATGTGTAAATGTGTTTGCGAGTGTGTGAGTGTGGTCTGAGACAGCAAGATTATCCCGAAGCAGCCTCTTGAGGAACACAAAGAGTGCCTGGATGCATTTGCTTATAATGAAGTCAGAATGGGTTTGGGTGGATTAATGACAATACCAACAGAAGGAACACAAGGACAGGTGCCAGCACATCCTGGATGCTGTTCAAAGTTTTTAATTACGATTAAAAAGACTCTCTGGCAAAGACTCTTTTTCTTCTGGCAAACGCCCCCCCCCCCCCCCCCTTTCCTTTATCACATTTGAAGTGGAATTCCTTGTAAAGCTGATGGAGTTTCAAAAAGGAACGCACAGACATCTGTACATGTCCATCTGGCAAAACTGGGTTTTTTTTCCAGAAAATATTTGGCAAATTAAGAAAAGAAAGTCAAGATGGCAAGGAATAAACAGAAGGAGTGGAGTGGAAATGGATGAAAAGAAATGCGTTCTGTGAATAAAATCCATTAAACACAGACAAAAGTGTGGCAGTGCTAATGTTTTCCCACACAGATTGCAAGACGAAAATGTTCTTCCTCATTCACTCACGTACTGTACACATCCTGCACAGCAGCTGTGTGGGTTTGTATGGCGGTATGGTCAGTGGCCGCTTGAAGAATAGAGCAAGTCCACAGGGATCCAGCAGACTAGCTGAAAGTCTGTTAGCACTCCATCACTGCCACTGAGAAACACTACGCTGCGCTCGCATACGTTCACATGTAAGACGGTTACAACAAAGTTAAATAGTGAAAATTTCCTTTAAACAATGTGAGACTCCAAAAACAGCACATCCAACAGCAGCTCGCCTGCGGTCCTCTTTGCCTACACACACATGCATACACTACTGCAGTGTCTCTGATCTGGAATAGCGGTTTAATTAGTGAGGCGGTAACCACTTTATAAAGATTAGCTTGCTCTCAGGAGGAAGACTCATCGCCCATGTCTACCTAAAGTGTCTGTGAGGAGGGTCTCTGGAGATCAAGACCCATTGTGTTCAACAGACGGTGCTTTACGACAACATATGCTTCGCTCCCCAATGCTCTTCCTCCACACACTCCATAAATGCTGTACTGTGCTCCCAGCAGTTTTTCGCCTTTGCCATTAGTGTACTTCTTTTATGGTTTTGCTTAGGCAATCTAGTTAGGGCACGGGAGAAAACAAAGAAACCTTAAAACAGCACTTGGGAAGATTGCAAGTTAGCAGGCAAACTTTTTTTCAAGCAAAGTTTAGAAATACGTCTACTGCGTTTGATAGACTTTTCGAGTAGTTGATTACTAGGACTGGATTCGGAGTAAGATGTGATTAATCAAATCAAAGACGTGTTTGTAACAGATGCAAGTGTTCGTCTCAATTAAGAGAAAGAGATCTGCCTACATTGTTATGGCACCATGGGACCAGACGAGTTAAATTAATATGGCAACTGGAGTATAAAAAGACAGGCAGCGCTTAAGGACTCTGTTTCTGCTAGCTGCCTGGTTTGATCTAATAAAAAACATGATTAACTTTAAATAAGGTTTACAAAGAGATAGAAAAAGGAGGGGTAGTGAAACGTGAGCAGAGAAGGAGGGAGGGAGGAATAGAGAGAGAGGCATGTTGGGGACAAGAAAAGCATATTTCAGTTTCAGATATTACAGTGACCGTTTAAGTTGCTTTTATTGTCTTTTATTTCTTCCGCTTACCCTCTGGGCTATCTTTGAAACGTCTGGCGGTCTTTTGTCTGTGACTATTTCTTTATGGGAGTTGAACCGTTTCCTCCACGAGAGGCGGCAGTCGGATAACCCTCGGTAATTGTATTTATCTGACTGAAATATCGGCGGTGTCGCGCAAGCTCCGGTTGCCGCGGTAACACTGTGACCTGCGCGCGCGCCGACCTGCAGGCCACTGAGAGACTAAAAACACACGCGCCCACCAGGTGCTGCTCTCCTCACCCCGTTTTCAATTGCAGGTGCAATTCCAGCGAAAGGGTTAAAAATAAATGTTAACAAATATACTTTATAGGTCGCTTTGTCTGTGTTACCGAGGCAAATTGGAGACATTTAAGTTGCTTAATGCACTATATTAACTGAAACATATGCGCCATCAAAGATTTGAAATGCATGATTGCAGTGATTACTCATTTGAATAATGGTGAATGTGGACACGCAGATTGTACTTCAGAAATGTCAGACAAAATTGTATTAATTTGTATAGGTTTAATAAAATATACGCCCACTGTAACGCGGTAAATGGAGTACACCCAGTGCATACCCAAAATGCGCTTACATTTAAATGTTTGATTGAATGCATGAAACATGTTGTCAGTGTGTGATTGGGCTACAGAAACAGATCTATCTATCAAAAAAAGCGCAGAAGTTGTCTTTCTTTAAAGGATTACAAAATTTATTACCAACATAAGCTCTTCATATTAGCCTAGTACCTTTCAGATACTAATGTGCAACATGTAAGGGTTTAGCTACAAAGTTGTTTCAAATGCCTTACTTTTTTACTATTCCCTTTAGATTGCAGAAGCTGGTTTTGAAAGTCAGTTCTGGTCTTATGGACCTCTCCTAAACGGCGGAAAATATATAATATTTAGAATATGATAATGCTTGTTCTAATTCACCAGATCCTGAAGAGACTAAAGTCTACTGTATAATTCTATTCCATCTGTCACGAGCTCCCCCGTTGCGCGCGTGCGGCAGAACTCTGTGGATGACGCTGCACGTGCGCTTTTCTCCCACCTAAAAGTTAGTCTCGCGTGCCAAACGACTCCAACGGCTCAGAATAAATATAAAACTGTCTGCTAATAAATACTGCTTCAGGAATTACAACTGTGGCGACAAAACTTTAATAACACTCACAAGCGTCAGATCTTTCGTGAACTGTCTATTCACGACTGCGCTTTGACAATCACTATATTTCGAGCACAGTCGCATAAAAAAATCACAAAAAACTGAAGCTCCGAACAGAGAAAAAAGCATCCATGCAAACTCAAAGTAAAGGACAATGAAAGCGAGTAAATGGCCATTAAATGGTCGTTTCCGGAGACAAGCTGGGGTAATAAGGTATGATTGTGGCTGAATCTTGTCTTCTTGGCATAGTGATTACATGTTCAAGAAGTTGAACGATTTGGCACGCTCTAGCGAATTTTGTCATGCTGTAGCATTTTCGTTCACGACCCCTAATTAACCAGCCTCACAACAACAGATCCTGTATTTACGGGCAAAATAGGCACAATTGTGAAGCATTTCTTCAGTTCCTGTAAACGAGTATGTTTTTGTGTAAACAGATTCGAGCAACAGCCTTTTTATTCGGTAATAATATCAAATTATTTAAAAAAGAACATCAATTGTAAAGTTTGCATTGCTGATTTAAAGCTATACTTCCATCAACATAACAAAATGAGCAGCCTACATAATTGGGCTTTAAATGTACTGCACACTTTTATAAAAGTTTGGAGCGGCAGACTTTCAAGTGTCGTACAAATTCTATAAAAGAGAGAGAGAGGGAGTGAGAATCTCTGTCCTCTGTTAACGGGGACACGCACAATGTCAGCGCGCATTAAGCGCATTCTGCGCGTGTCTTGTCGCCGGGTATGTGGCGCCGCAGCTGTGCGAACTTCACCCGCATGCTCTGGGGGGACGAGAAACTCACAGCAGATGTTACAGTGTCTCCCACCAGTCTCACACGGGAAAAAAAGCAGAGGAGAGACGTTTGTTTGTCCTCTGCGGGGTCATTATTAACAGCTTAATTAATTTTAGATCTGCCTTACAAATACCAGTTCAAACCTTTACTACCAGCGCACGAGATGAAGAAATGCACTTTGCAAGAAACAAAACTTGGCAAAAGTACACAACCGAAAAACGTATTGAGAATATATATATATAGGCATATACACACACACTTTCAGCAGAGTTCACAAACAACTCTTGTTTAAAAGAGATAATTTGAAACTCACCTGTCCGTTCTTGCACAGGTCAGCCCACATGCTGGTTCCGTCGCCTCCCCTCATCAGAACGTGGTAGATAAAGAAGTACGTGCCCGGCACGCTGCAGATGAACTTGCCCGAAGTGCCATCATAGTTGTTGCCAAGGTTGGTGACCACATCGTCGAACTTGAGGATCTCATAGCCCTCGTGTGGGTTTTTGAGTCCAGCGTAGAAAGCCACCCGTGGGTGCGTGTTGTATGTAACTGTGCTGATAGCTCCATCATTGCCCAGACTCAGTACCCCGTTTCGGCCCCTGTCCCCCCGGTCCCCCGGGGGCCCCATTGGACCCGGGGGCCCTGGCTCCCCTGGAGGCCCCGGAGGTCCGGGTTTGCCTGGCCGGCCCGGCTTCCCCGGTGGCCCCTGGAGGAGCGTAGAGGGTGGAGGCATGTTGCTGTGGTCGGCCAGAGCCTCGGCCTCGGCCTGTACAGAAGAGCCGGTGCTGGCGATGCCTGTGGTGGTGCCCTTGTTCTGGTATGGATCGCACACCATTCGACAGGTGCCCAGCATCTCGTAGTGGCTGTTGTCATTGCTCACGGAGCTGACCAGCACGGGGATAAGCACCACCAGCACCAGCACCAGCATGACCCCTACAGCAGCCGCCACCAGGGTCTTCCTGCCCAGGCTGAGGCGCGGGAGTGGCTGGGCAGCCAGCGTGGGTCTGCCGGGAGTCGAAATGGTGACTGCTGGAGAAGAAGAGACCGCAGAAAGAGAGAAGGAGAGACAGAGGGGTGAGGGGGTCCCGGTGAGGGACAGGCACCAAGCCCTAGGAGCCCAAGCTTGTGGAGGAGCGTGTGAGGGTGAAAGAGACCCACATGTACACGCTCACCCACACTTGCCTGCTTTTCTAAGCTGATTCACTGGATCCGTTGGGCTGGCAGGAAAGAGCTTTCATCCAGATCCCACATCCGCTCGATCTCACTCTCACTCACTCACACACATACGCACTCATACACACACACGCACATGCATGCAGGCGCGCTCACACACTCTCCCAAAAAGTCAATCCCATTGTCTGGTGCACAGAGTTGCACTCGGTAATGAAGAGAATGAGGGATGGCAGAGGCAGCAAAAAGGAAGAAAGGATGAAGAGAGCAAGTGTGTGCATGGGAGTGAAGGACAGCATGCACGCAAGAGAAAGAGAGAGAGTACAGATATAGAGGAGAGACAGGGTATGTTTGCAGAGGCGTTTTCTCAGACTGAGGGTTTTATACTGAGCACCCCCCCCCTCCTCTCCTACTCTCCCTCTCTGTGTCACAGCGATACAGCCAGGGGAAGGGAAGAAAAGTAACCAAGAGGAGAGGAGCGAAAGAAACAGGAACATTTAAATAGGTGCAAACAATACAGTGGGACGCAGATAAAATAACAAAAAGAGTCCAAAGTAAACATTGATTTGCTGTCTGGCAAGCTTTACTAAAGAGCCTCTTTAAAAAAAAAAAAGCTAATTTATTTATATAGTGTTTATATATAATATATACACACAAATGCACAAACCCATTTTGCAACCCTGATCCAGAAATTTGAATTGAACAAATGTGTGGACAAAGTTATTATGAAGGTCAACCTCTGCTCTAAACATAACCATTACTGGGGCATAAGCAGATTGTTCAAAACCAAGTGAGATGCTTCATATTCATATGAATTTGCCACCAGCTTGCAAAATATAGAAAAGTTATGAATTCCCATTAACATTGTGTTGAATTATAAGTTCAAACCTTATGCCATCTCTGGATGGGTGTAGCAGCTAGTGCAGCTCTGCAAATTCTTATGCTGAACATTTAAACAATGAACCTGTCACATCCATATTCATGGCTCAATCAATTATATAATTCAATATTAATAGGTTTTGAAAAAATGTGCAAAAAAAATAATAATAACAATAATAAATTATTATTATTATTATTATTAGTAGTAGTAATAATAAAAAAAAATAAATAATAATAATAATAATAATAATAGTAATAATAATAATGACCCCTTTATTAGAATGCAACCATAGAAAGAATATTTGAAAAATATAAACCCTTTTTGTTATAGAGCCTTATTGTATTTCATTTACTGTTTTTCCTTTGGTGCCAATAAAGTTCCTTCCTCCTCCTCTTGCTCAGAAATGGTTTGTTATTGGCCTGTTGCGTTTTTGAGCATGGTGTCTATTGATCTGGTCTTTTGATTGAATTAAGAGTCCTGTGTGGAAAAGAAATCCATCTCTGTGGCTCATACTAGACAGCTGACATTTCTATCCAGAGTGCTGCTCGCTGGCAAGACAACTGAAGCTTTCTGGTCATATTGTATGATCTTAAATTACAGCAAGAGTGTGATGTGGATAACGATGAGGTCTTTATTAGGATTCCCAAGTGTTTAGATCTGATCATTTTAAAAGAAAGCATCTGTGTTTTAATTCATTCACTATTTTATCCGAAGATAGACTCTTTCAGGCTATGAGAGAAAACAGCGAGAGGAAACGAGAGATAAAGAAGCAATGAAAAATAGAGATGTCAAAAGATAGATAGAGCTACTGAAAGGCAAGAAAGGGAGGCAGTGATGATCCCGTGTGTTCACTGGTCTAAGCATTGTGGTAATATATGACTTGATGATGTTTTCATTGCCATTGATGGGTTCAGTAAAAGAAGTGTGATTGAAGAGAGGAAGGTGTGTTGACATTTATTGGTAGGGAACTGTGAGCATTTGTGCTGCTCAGTTTCACATATTGATCTTTTCTAGGAGTTCACTGGACACCTAAGTTCCCATTGTTCGAGTAACTGAATTATTGAAAACCATGTTTTAACCCTAAATATATATTTTTATCATTAATGTAAATACATGGTTTTTTTATCTAACATAAAAAGCTATTAATTAGATTAAATAATCACTCTGTTTATAGAATCCTGATTATTCAACATAGAAATCAATGACATGCATACAGCCAATTAAAGACAAAGAAAATGTCTCTTCAAAATAATAAATTTTTATTTAATGACAAAAATTATTAGAATATTAAGTAAAGAGCATCTTTATTTACTTCCACAGCTACATCACACTTAGTTTCTGATTTATAAAATGCATAGCTAAGAACTTAATTTCAAAAAATTTAAAGGTGTTTTTCTTAATATTTTTTGAACCATCAGATTTCAGATTCGAGCGATATGGTGGCGTAGTGGGTAGCGCTGTTGCCTTATAGCAAGAAGGTCGCTGGTTCAACCCCCGGCTGACTCAGTTGGCTTTTCTGTATGGAGTTTTTATATTCTTCCCGTGTTTGTGTGGTTTTCCTTCAGGTGCTTCGGTTTCACCCACAGTCTAAAGACATGCGCTATAGGTGAACTGAATTCTAAGTTCTTTTTTAAAAAAAGCTAAATTATTCGTAGTGTATGTGTGTGAATGCCGGAGTATATGGGTGTTTCCCAGTGCTGGGTTGGCTGGAAGGGCATTTTCTGCATAATAACAAATGCTGGATAAGTTGACGGTTCATTCCCCTGTGGCGACCCCATGATTAATAAAGGGACTAAGCCAAATAGGAAATAAATGAATGATTCCAGATTCTCAATGAGAATCAATCCTTACATTAATGGAACACATATTCATGTATTCAACACTGATACATATGACTGGTTTTGTGGTGCAGGGTCACGTTTTTGTTTAGAAATTGTATTCTGCATTTATTTATATAGCGTTTTAGCGTTTACATATTATTTTATCCAGAAAGCAAAAGCTAATCTTATAGGAAGAGGGTTATACGTTGAAGAATATATACAGTAATACTAACTAACTCACTATACTAATTTTTTTAAAACTTATCTATTGGTTTTAGGAATAACAAACAGCCAACATACACTCACCGGCCACTTTATTAGGTACACCTGTCCAACTGCTCATTAACGCAAATTTCTAATCAGGCAATCACATGGCAGCAACTTAATGCATTTAGGCATGTAGACATGTTCAAGACGATCTGCTGCAGTTCAAACCGAGCATCAGAATGGGGAAGAAAGGTGATTTAAGTAACTTTGAATGCGGCATGGTTGTTGGTGCCAGACGGGCTGGT
This sequence comes from Danio tinwini, assembly GCA_903798205.1. Classification (NCBI taxonomy): domain Eukaryota; kingdom Metazoa; phylum Chordata; class Actinopteri; order Cypriniformes; family Danionidae; genus Danio; species Danio tinwini. Next base: position 2,898,465 of record CAIGQZ010032144.1, read on the forward strand.
CTGAGTAATTCAGAAACTGTTGATCTACTGGGATTTTCATTCACAACCATCTCTAGGATTTACAGATAATGGTCCTAAAAAGAGAAAATATCCAGTGAGCGGCAGTTCTGTGGATGCGAATGCCTTGTTGATGCCAGAGGTCAGAGGAAAATGGCTAGACTGGTTTGAGATGCTAGAAAGGCAACAGTAACTCAGCAGCAGAAGACCACACCTTGTGCCACTCATGTCAGCTATGAACAGTAAACTGAGGCCACAGTTTGCACAAGATCCATCCTGCCTTGTATCAACGGTTCAGGCTGGTGGTGGTGGTGTAATGGTGTG
>CAIGQZ010032144.1:2924345-2938140 GCA_903798205.1 Danio tinwini
TATAGAAAAGGGCTCCAGACATTTTGGAATTGTTTTGGCTTTTGTTTTATTGTGAACTTTATCTTTTCCATTCAAAGAGAATGTATAGTGCACACAATTTAATGTACAAATTGTGTAAATAAAGGCCTTATATCCTTTTACTTACTGTATGTTTTAGTAACACTGCATTGTTGATGTGTCCCTTAGTTTAATGCAGACAGACAAAGTTATTGATTGGCATTTATTTCAAGTACTTTTTTCATTACGGAATATGTTCTTTTAACTTCAAGTTGAAACTTCAAGGTTCAAACTGCAAAGATATCTTGGTTGTAATGAGTGGTTCTTTTAGTTTTAGTTATAAACTAAAACAGTCTGGTCATTCTCCTTTGATCTCTGACATTATTTATAAGGCATTTTCACCTGCTGAACTACTGCTCACTGCACATTGTCTCTTTTTTTGCACCATTCTCCCTAAACCCTAGAGATGGTTGTGTGTGGAAAAAACCCTTTAGATCAGCAGATTCTGAAATGCTCAGACTACTGTGTATCTTATCCGGCAAAATAAATGCCAATGTTTTACTACTTGGTACAAACTCAGCTCAGCTTTACATTGGTTTGGTTTGCTATTCCACTGCAGTATAATACCACTTCTACAGTAATGTAAGTCAATGCTTTAATACTGTAGTTGCATCTCCTCCTCTACTTTTTAGTTCTTGTCTACTGGCTATGATACAGCAATCGCGTGCAACAGTTTTTTAAAGTGATATTGCGGTGGCTAATGCTGACTGTATATTTATAGTATATCTTGTGGGTTTGGAGTCTCATGTCACAAATTCAATGAGGTATTGATGATTTTCTCTGGCTAAACAGTGATCTGCAGTGTTTACACATTACACTTTATGGGTTCGGCTCACTTTAAACCTCAACCAATGTGGTAGTTAAAGAAGTATCAGATACTAAGTACTGTATACCATACAGTGTAAAAGAGCCATGAAGTTGAAAAGTGCTAAACAATGCCACGTTCAAAGTCACTTAAATTACTTTTCCTCCCCATTGGGATTCTTAAATCTAGTTGCTGTCATACAATTAGCTTTTTTAACAAGCAGTTGAACAAGTGTACAAATATGTTTATATTCTTATATATGAATATATAAGTATATTCAATATTACTTTATTTTGATGGTCCCTTTAATGCATTTTGTTGAATTAAAGTTACATTGCATCTACATGCCATGTAATTCTCAATAGATTGTAAGTACAATGTTAGGTTGGGGTTAGGGTTATGGTAATTGTTGGAAAAATTAATCAATTCCATGCGTGTTCAATAAAAAAGGTCAGGAGAGGTTTTCTTCAATGTCAAAAAACATTGTAATTTATTGGATACAAATAAATAATTCAATTCACAGAATTCTGTTATCCTCAATGCAATGCAAAAGTTACATTCAGGAAGTGTGCAACCAATTTAATTTCCTGACTTCAGCTTTTATAGGCAGCTGATATTAACAGGTGGAGTTTAGTGGAATTCATCACTTGTCAATCATTCTCCAGCCCTCCAATGGCCGCACCCATACATACGTCCTCTTTTTATATTAATTATCTGCACATCATTAAAAGCATAAGTTTCAACACATTTCTGCTGACAGGAAGCTTAGCTGCAGAGCTCAAGTTAATTTTAGACGATCAGGCCTTTGTATTTCTATCAGCTTCATCTACTTCTGCAAAAAAAAAAGCTTCATTAGTATGCAAAGAATATCACACTCAACAGAAGAAGTTCAGTTAATATATCACCTTTAAGCAATACAAATACAATTGTTTAATGAAAAGAAAAAGAGACAAAAATATGTTTAAAATGTATTCCTTTTTTCCAACATTAGTGTAAGTTGACATGTACTTTCAAAGTTTATTATAGTTAATTAAATGTCTGTTGAAAAAGCATTATCAACGTATATTAAGCAGACAGTCTACTAATACTCAGATGAGAAGCAATTGGCATAAAGTTGCAATGCAACTTTTAGTCAACAAAATGTGCAATAGGGACCATCAAAATTAAGTCTTAACGTATATTCTGCACCAAAAATGTTAATAAAACATCCTGACATTATTACATTCCTCATCCATATTACAGAGACATCTGTACATTTTGGCACACTAAGCATTTCTGAATTTTGACTATACAAAGAAAGGTTTGTCGTCTTGCATTGTCAGAGGAGCCAAACACAAGACAAAAGCCTCAGCTGCTTCATCTATTCATTATCTGAGAAAAGTGCACACAGAACTATATTTTATGCTAAGAAGTACTCTTGGTAATGCTGAGTTAATATTATTCAGCTTTAAATACAGACAATGCTTGAGAAATTGCCAAAGCCTTCCTTAGAGGGAAACTCGAAAGAAAGCAGGATGCTCCAGTGTTTTAGATCAAATTACACAAGTCTTGTCTAAGAAAAAAAAGGTCCAGATTAGAACAGGATATTTGACTTCAGTTTTTCCACATCTCTGACTGATAGATTTTTGCTTTATTGACGCAGATTTTGTTTACATTATACAGAAGGTAAATCATGTGTCTGATCTCAGATCATTTCGGCAATATATGGTTTGGTTTATGCCTCATGATGTCACATTTAAATTCACTTCAGTCTCTGTGGGCTTCAGGACGCGTGGGGTTTGTTACTGTATTTATTATGTGTAATTTATCTGTCTCATACCTGTTCTTGTGTGTGAGAGTGTGTGTATGTGTGAGTGTTTGTCCGTAGAGAAGGCGGGACAGCTTCTCTCTCCCACACAGCAGTTCATTTACATTCAGCTCAGAGATGTGTCATAAATCACCTGAGCTGAGAGTAATGGGGCCTGCACTGGGGAACTCTCTCTGCTCTCTTTCCCGGTTGCTCTCACACAATCGTTCCACCAATCTCTCCCCCCGCCCCCCTCCATACACACACATGATATAGCCCATGCATACATGCAAGTGTAATGCAATAAAACATAGCAATCCCTAAAGAACTGTCATCATTTACTCACCCTTGTTTTTGTCTAAACTGAGTTTCTTTCTTCTGCCCAAACACAAAAGGAATTATTTTAAAGAATGACCAAAAAGAAAATGTCAAGAAAGTAAAACAAAAGTTGTTGGACCCCATTGGTAATCAAAGGCAACCAGAAGCTTGATCTAGAAAACCATACAGGATTGAAGGAAAAAATCCCAAATTTTCATTTTTGAGTTAATTATACATGCAGTGTTTACAAGAGCTCAAAAAAGCCCTAAAACCCATGATATTTAAAATATTTGCTCTTTACCCCCTAAAAGTTTTTTTTTAGAACTATAAAAAAAGCACAGATTAATATACACAGTGGGGTTCACAAGCTGCACAAGAGTGTGTTAGAAAGAATGCCCTACAGGACTGTACCAGAATTAACCTCTCCCCAAACACACACGCACATCTTACTCACAGGCCCCTGTAACACTTTTACACAGTCTATCCTTGCTGCCTAATCTTCACAATAAAAACAAGCAAGTGTAATATTTGCATGTGAAAATGTAGGTTTATTAAATGTATTTTTATTTTCAAATATTTTTTTGCCATACTTGATTAATAAAGTGAAAAATACCTATGTGCCATCAGGGATGGGCAGTATTTATAATAGATGTATTTTAAATAGTATTTCAAATACAAAAATTCTATTTTGTAATTTGCATTTGATAGGATTGATGAAAGTGGCTTAATATTTTGTATCAAAATGCATTAATGTCTTGTATTTTTGTAGTTTAAAAATACTGTAAAATACTTTGCAAGACATCTACAGTACATGATGACATTTTAAAAAGGAGGCCTCTGATTGGTGCTTTCTCAGTTATTAGCCTATGCTTAAGATCAGAACAGAAAAAAATATTTATTTTTAAAAAGGTGGTAAATGATTGGAGTATGGATAGAAATTATGCTTAAAGAAAGTAAAAGATAAATGGTAAGGGTATATTTAGGAGCAAGTCAACAAACATTGTAGTATACTGAGCAATGCTAATACCAGAAATATATAATAGCTGTATAGTGTACGATTCAGCATATTTGCTTAGAAAAGTAGATGGAATAAAACGCTATTCCTTAAGAACAGGATGAGATTCAGCACATAATCATTCTCAGTCTCAGTGTTGCAGGTGGAAATTCAGAGAAACTTTAGAAATATTAAATGCCTAAATATGGTGTACTGGTGTTTTTAAGAGGGTAAACCAAGACTCTTCCAGTTAAAGAAGAACGGAAAAAATCTTAGGAGAATGAGTATACTGTACGAATAATGGATAGATTGCTGATGTGGATGGCAAGAAAATAAGACAAACAACATTAAAAAAAGTCTTACAGTGGCGATACCTATACTTCATTGGTTGTTTCAAATGCTAGTAGCTGACTTGAAGGTGCACTGTATAGTTATTGAAGATTAAATATGTCTGCCTAAAGATGTCCAAATGTCACAATATATGAATCACAAATATTTAATAATATTTAAAACAGACATTATTTTAATAATAAAAACAGACAGGTCAAAAACTCTAGACTCCCGTTACATGGCAGCAGCAGGACATTATTTGCAAACAGAAATAATGTCCTGTGAGTTTATTTGCAAAAACGTTATAATCTAAATAATTTTTAGATATCAAATTTTTATGTTGTGGAGTTTTTAGAAATATTCATAAATCATTTTACATTGAGTATAGAAGAGTTTAATTGCAAGTTAATTTATATATATATATATATTCTTCTTGGCCAAATCTGCATGCAGTTTATTGCACTTCAATGTAGACTTTCACATGAGTTATACAATATCTTGCCAGCACTGATGACATCCACGTTGTTCTTGAACGTCCTCTTTTTGTGGTGCCTTCTAACCTTTCAAGAAATGCAGTGATGGCAATCCTGTTTTTATAAGGATCGCCATATTATGAACATTCATTCATTCATTCGTTTGTTCATTTGTTTGTTTTCCTTAGTCCCTAAATTTTCAGGGGTTGCCTCAGTGGAATAACCCGACTATTCCAACAACTATTAAATAAAACAACTATTCCAACATTCCCTGTTTGTTTTATGCAGCAGATGTCTTTCCAGCCGCAACCCATTACTGGGAAACACCTGTACACTCATTCACACACACTCATACACTACAGCCAGTTTAGTTCATCCAATTCACCTATAACATGGGGAGGACATGCAAACTCCACACAGAAATGCCAACTGGCCCAGCCGGGACTCAAACCAGAGGTTAGAGAGTTGTGATTCAATAGTCGCAGGTTTGAGTTTCAACACCAGGATAGCTTGAAAATCCCAGCTTAATCCCATACCTTGCTTTTGTGGTCTAACATTATATCTTGCCAAGACTAATGACATCCACATTGTTCTTGGACGTCCTTTTTTTGTGGCACATTCTAACCTTTCATGAAATGTGTAGTAAAGTTCGTTGTGTAGGAAGAAGAAGACAGGGTCGGCAATATCTGGTAAGCACAATTCTTTATTAATATTTCTTGGTTGTGCTGCAGTCTGTGTGTGTGTGTGTGTGTGCAGGCTTGGCTCTCCAGGCAGATCTCCCCCCTCCCCCCGCTCGGGAGAGGAAGTCCGCTACAACCATCTGTGCGCCCGGCCTGTGGATCACCTTGAATTTAAAAAGCTGTAAAGCGAGATACCAACGGGTGATCCGCGCGTTGGTATCCTTCATGCGGTGGAGCCACTGTAGGGGGGCATGATCCGAACAGAGGACGAACTCCCTGCCCAGGAGATAATAACGGAGAGTGAGGATGGCCCACCTAATCGCCAAGCATTCCTTCTCTATGGTGCTGTACTTAGCCTCCCTGTTAGACAGTTTGCGGCTAATGTACAGCACCGGCCGTTCCTCCCCCTCCACCTCCTGGGCGAGAACCGCCCCCAGACCCCGATCGGACGCATCCGTCTGTAAAATAAAGGGGAGAGCAAAGTTAGGAGCGTGCAATAGCGGCCCCCCGCAAAGTGCAGCTTTAACCTGGGTGAAAGCCTGTTGGCACTGCTCCGACCACCGGACGGTATCTGGTTCCCCCTTTTTAGTGAGATCAGTTAAGGGACTGACGAGGGCCGAATAATCTGGGACAAACCGTCTATAATATCTTGCCAGCCCCAAAAACTGTCTCACCTCCTTTTTGGTCTTGGGCCTCGGGCAGGTTGCAATGGCTGCAGTTTTATCAATTTGTGGCTGCACCTGCCCATGACCCAAGCGGAAGCCCAGATACCTCACCTCCACACGCCCAATTGCGCACTTGCTCGGGTTGGCCGTAAGCCCGGCCCGCCTCAGCGCTAATAATACTGCCCGCAGATGCTGCATATGCCGCTGTCAATCATTACTAAAGATAATAATATCGTCCAAGTAAGCAGCGGCATATGCGGAGTGACGGGCCAGTATTTTATCCATTTAGCGCTGAAACGTAGCCGGAGCCCCCGAACAGCCCGAACGGAAGTGTTACGAACTGGTGTAATCCAAACGGCGTTGTGAAGGCAGTTTTTTCTCGGGATATAGGAGTTAGGGGTATCTGCCAATATCCCTTCGTTAAATCCAATGTCGAGTAATAGCGAGCAGCGCCTAACCGGTCGAGCAACTCGTCAATCCGCGGCATTGGATACGCATCAAATTTTGATACTGCATTTAATTTGCGATAATCCACACAGAACCGGACCGTGCCGTCTGTTTTAGGAACTAAAACAATCGGGCTGGCCCAGTCGCTGTGCGATTCTTCTACTACCCCCATCTCCAGCATTTTTTTCAATTCTTCCTGAATCCCTTTTTTTTGTGTTCAGGTAAGCGGTACGGGCGGGTCCTAACGACCACGCCCGGTTCGGTCTCGATATGGTGCTGAATCATATTAGTACGACCGGGCAAAGGTGAGAACACGTCTGTAAATTCATGCTGTAGGAGCCGGACATCAGCGAGCTGGGCGGGCGAGAGGTGATCATTTCCCGTGATCAGAGTGCTCGGCCGAGTTCGGCCACCGCTCTCTGGTCCCAGGTCATCCTCGCCCATAATCACCGTTGCCAGCGCCACCTCCTCTGGCTCCTTCCATAACTTTAGTAAATTTAGATGATAAATTTGACGTGCCCCACTCCTGTCCGATCTTACCACCTCATAATCGAGATCGTTCACTCGCCGTGTGACCTCAAACGGCCCTTGCCACTTGGCGAGTAATTTAGAGCTGGAAGAAGGCAGTAGTACAAGTACTTTATCTCCCGGTGAAAATTTTCTTAGCTTAGTGCCCCTGTCATAGCGCCGGCGTTGTTCCCTCTGGGCCTTGAGCAAATTCTCCATGGATAGCCGCCCCAGTGCATGGAGTTTTGCCCGCAGGTCCAGAATGTACTGAATTTCATTTTTACTATCAGAAGGCTCGTCCTCCCAAGACTCTCTAACCACATCCAACACCCCACGGGGCTGTCTGCCATAGAGAAGCTCGAATGGGGAAAACCCAGTGGAGGCTTGGGGAACCTCCCGCACAGCGAATAGCAAGGGCTCTAGCCACTTATCCCAATTTTTTGCGTCTTCGTGAACGAATTTACGAATCATGGATTTAAGAGTGCGATTAAATCGTTCCACCAGCCCGTCTGTTTGCTCGTGGTGGAGGACCGCGAGCGCCTGGATCACATCCGCAAATGGACTGGTTGACGGAGTGGTCATCTTGGCAGCGAAGTCTCTTCTCCTTCCCGGGTTTCGGCACCACTGTAGTAAAGTTCGTTGTGTAGGAAGAAGAAGACAGGGTCGGCGATATCTGGTAATCACAATTCTTTATTAATATTTCTTGGTTGTGCTGCAGTCTGGGTGTGTGTGTGTGTGTGCAGGCTTGGCTCTCCTCTCTCTCCCGGCTGTTCCTTCTCCTCCCCTTATGAAGGTGTCTCTCCGGCCCAATCACTAGAAAATACAGGTGTTACTGATTATTTATGATTGGACCACTGACCAGCCGCCGGTGTCTCCGCTTGCTCTCCCCCCTTTTTGGGTGTTCGATCACGCCTTCCCCACCACAAAATGCAATATTGGCAATCCTGTTTTTTATAAGGATGGCTATTGTGAACATTCATTCATTTATTTTCCTACAGCTTAGTCCCTAATTTTTCAAGGGTCGCCACAGCGGAATGAACCATCAGCTATTCCAGCATACCTGTATGTTTTACGTAGCGGATCCTGCCGCATCACATTATTGGGAAACACCCGTACACTCATTCACACACCCTCATACACTACAGCCAGTTTAGTTCATCCAATTCACCTATAACACAGGGAGAACATGCAAACTCTACTCAGAAATGCCAGCTGGCCCAGCCGGGACTCAAACCAGAGGTTAGAAAGTTGTGATACACTGGTCGCATGTTCAAGTTTTAAAACCAGGATAACTTCAAAATCTCAGCTTAATCCCATACCTTGCTTTTGTGCAATACCTCTTTGGTTTAAGTTTCCAAAGTGTTTCAATTTAAATTTCAACTTCCATTTACACACACTAATAACAGCAGCAAGCATTTTTTGTTTTTAAAAGATCTCTAAAAGATGTCTAATTGTCGTCTTGGCCAAAACCAGGCTAAACTTGGGCTGTCAGTGAAAATCTAATAGACGTCTAAGAATAGGCCAAAACTAGACTAGTCATCAAAGAAACAGAAATGAATGACTACACATATAAAGTCTGTCTAATTTGACGACTAGACTTGTTTTGGCCTATTTTTAGGTGTCTATAAGATTTCACTTTCAGCCCAAGTTTAGCCTTGTTTTAGCCAAGCTGTCTACGTTTAGATGTCTATTAAATGTCTATTAAACACTTAATTGTTTGCTGGGCACATGCATAAACTTTTATGATTTTAAAGGGTTTAAAAAGACAGTCTCTGGGCCAATGACACTAAATAATTAATAAAATCAACAAAAACAAAGCTTCCACGAAATAACCAGTTCATTAACAGGGCTGAATGTTACAGAGATGCAGATTTAGACTAATCTGAGCCATGAGTCTAAGCAAGCACGAGCACCACATGTAGATCTATAGCTACATTTCATGCTAGATTAATTTTATGTTAGATAATAACAGATCTAATAGTTTTCTCTCAGACGACCATGGGTTTCGTGCATTTATTGCTTTAAATAATGTAATGAGAAATCAATTGGACTCCATTTGCGGGAAGTGCCTCCAGCAGTGAAAATGAATCAGTTTATCATTGAAACTAGCCATCTGCTTTTGCTGGTGTCTTAGTGCAGTGTCTGTGTTAGACAGTTAAAAGCTCCACAGCTGCTGCCAGTGCAGTTCCCAGGCCAGAGCACTGTGGGCCGCTAATCTACAGGGATGAGCCGGCCTTGTGGCCAAGTGTACTTCACCATCTCCACTGCAGATCTTGCTTCTCTGCCAGATCCTGGTGTATAATCACCAGAAGATTGCGGTCTCTCCAACACACATACACAAGCTGGCCAACAAGCCTGGAGATCCTTCTCACATTTCAATTATAAGCATGCTTTGCCTGTCACTTCCTTTTGATTGAGGAGCAGAGATGCATGGAGTGCACATACAGTATGTTATTGCAGGGGCTTTTACCAGAGTTTCTCTGAATATTGTACCTCAGATCTGTTGCAAATACTTTTATAAAAAAAAACTCTGCTTGTATGTTAATTGATTACATGACATATATGACATAACAATGGCCAGAATATGGAAAAAAGGGACTTACTGTATCAAGATAAAACCAAGATAAAATATTATTATATATCAAGATAAAATAGTAATGATGTGGTTCAACTGAATCAAGGTCCCTTTAAGGCAAGCCATTTTACTCGGCAGCCATCTTTGAAACGCCTCTCAGGCATTATGCTTGGGCATTCTGTCTAAATGGGAAAACATCAAATTATCCAAAACTGTTCCAAGCTTATGATTGCATTACATATTTGGAATCACTAATAAAATTATGTGTCTCATAAGTTTAATTTGTAAACGTTTGAATCAAACAAAATCAGCATTTTTTAGGTTGCCCAAGCTAATGCGCATGTGCACTCAATAGGAACAAGATCACAACACTAACTTCATTTATGGCCGTGTTACACATTATCATCCTCTGATAATGCTTGTCTGGTCACGCTGCTCTTCCGAAGTAATCAACAACTTGGTCTTGATGGCGAATCTCTTCCAGAAATAATAGCGACTCTTTGTTTAGTGAGCGTTTGAGTAGTTACTGTTGTCATGTGATGTGTGTTTGACAGAACAGACTGTACCTTGAGTTTGTTTCATACAGATTACAAATCCAAAAAACTTTTGTTTTCAAGTGTAGTTAGATTATTTAAAAGTACAGATTTCAAGATTTATGTGGATATATTTCTTATGTCTGTGAAGCAAGTATTTGCTGAGATTCCAGTGCATTTGTTGACCACCAAACTGTCGTAAAAGCACATGTCCGGTCCGAGTATTCCCCGGAGAAGTCGACAGTCTATATATCGATTGATGATTGGCTCCTGTACTAGTAGACAGGGCTTTCTTTGTCATATTGACCATTACAATTTTACCCATTCAACACTATACGAGTGACACATCGTGTGTATTGTAGTCTTTGACTGCATTCATTCATGTTGTTGTTTTTATTTAAATATTGTCCCCTCCAAGTATGTGATTTGGAACATAGAGACTTTGAATTACCATTTTTATGAATGAGTCAATGAACCATTTGTTCTAACATTTTGTACAAAAGCACTGATGCAGGTTTCAAGCTGTGTGTTTCTGTGAGACATGTTCATTAATGGGACAATGCACAGAAGGTGTATATTAGTTAGCACTATAACTATATTAGTTAGTGATTTTATATATATATATATATATATATATATATATATATATATATATATATATATATATATAATAAAATTAATTTACCTACAAAGTTTTGGCACAGTTGAACAATGTCAAATGCAATTTTTGGCATCAGGCATTTTCAAATTAGTTCATATCACATTAGCATATTGATATGAAACTGTGTGTAGAAAAAAAAACTGTTTGTGGAAAAAAAACTTTATATATACTATTACTACCATACACTCTATTTCCAGACACTAGGTCCATTAGTGGCGACACAGTGGCTCAGTGTATAGCACTGTCACCTCACAGCAATAAGGTCGCTGGTTCGAGTCCTGGCTGGGTCAGTTGGCATTTCTGTGTGAAGTTTGCATGTTCTCCCCATGTTTGCGTGGGTTTTCTCTGGGTGCTCCGGTTTCCCCCACAAGTCCAAAGACATGTGAATTAACTAAATTGGCTGTATTGTATGAATGTGAATGTGAATGAGTGTGTATGGATGTTTCCTAATACTGGGTTGCAGATGGAAGGGCATCTGCTGTGTAATAATATGCTGGATAAGTTGGTGGTTCATTCCACTGTGGCGACCCCTGATAAATAAAGGGACTAAGCCGAAGGAAAATGAATGAATAAATGAATGAATGAATGAATGAATGAATGAAGGTCCATTAACAACAAAACACAAACAGTACAATACAAACCAATCATTAAACATCAAAAGCTTTGTATATGATATATTTTGATATTCTCCATAGAGTTTTTGCATTATTGTTAATATCAATTGTCATAATTTGTCAAATTTACAGTCTGCAATTTTGATTTTCTCAAAAGTGTTGGTCCAAATTAGACTAAATTTGACAGATTATCTCTATACCATGGCAGCAAAGAAAACCCCCGTGCAATTCAAGTTGATGAAATGATTTTCATTTATCATATTATCAAATGTTATGTGTCTGAGGCTCTATCTCTGCAAAGCTTTTACATGTTGGCACCACATTTTTATGTGTCATTATCACCTCACTCTAACCCTGCCAGATCAATCTGGTAACAAATACAAAAAGCATTAAACCATATGACTAATGATTGTATTCATTTAGACTAAAATCATTTTACAGTGTCTTCAATTACTCATTGTTGCAGTTGGTCTGATATGCCTCTGCATCTGCCTCTGTTGTGCTTGGCTCTTTAATTGCTGCTAGCAGCTATTATTCCACTGTTGATTCAATTGGAACAAGTTTTGATGTTGAAACAGAAATAATGTAATTGGCAGGATGTCTGTAAAATGCACATTATTCAATAAAATCTGCTTGTTTACCGTATCTGTTGTATAAAATCAATATTACACTCATAGTCGAGAGACAGAAATGTAATTTCTGCATAATTACCCTCTGATCAAACTCAATTTATTAGTCCAGCTCTGTCAACTAAAACATAGAATTGCACAAATGCATCACAGTAACTTGAAGCATTGAGTGGGTGAATAAGAGTCCATTAATGCAAGCGCCTTAGTCATAGACCTGATTCTATCTGAGTGTAGAGTGAATCGCTGGAGAAAAAGCGACGCCACATAGAATTGGAAACCCTATACTGTGTTTTAAACATGACAAGGAAAATAAGAGACAACCTTTAACATGACTCTTGTTATCTGAGAAATCATTTATGCTTGGTTTACTATCTCTGCCAGACAGTGACAACATTGCTGGTTGTAAAGGTTATAGATCTCAGCAGAAACAAGATCGCCCCCTGCCCTGTCTCTCTCTCACTCTCCCTGTATCTCACATCATAAAAGAAGGAGAATGTATCTCTGACCTACAGCTGTGGACGGAGACTATATCTATATATCGTCCTCGCTTTTAAAGGCCCTTGTCGCTCCATCTTCTGATCTTTCACTTTACTCCACTCTACTCTCTCTATCGATTATTTCTCTCAACTGCACTCTCAGTCTTTTTATTTTAATAAAATCTGTCCATTACATTTTACGTCATATTTATGTGAGATTATACAGTGTTAAAGGTACACTGAATGAAACTGAATGTTTGAGTAAAGTGGGTTCATTTTACAATTCTTCTTAAGTTAACAGTAGAACTACAGAGGCTATGTTGAAATTATAATATGTTGAAATTAAATAGATATATCTATAATACCCTGTCTATTCCTAAATATATTTCTTTTTAACATTGTTATTTTCTTTAAATTACAAAAAACATTTTGGGACTAGTATTTCTACCTTTTACAATAGCGATCAAAATGACCGCATGCATTTCAGTGTCTGCTACTTTTCCCTGTGACTATAAATATGTGTGCCTCTGTTGCCTAGCAACTTCATGCTAACAAAATCATATAATATAAGGAAAAACTTCAGATATGTCTTTCAAAAAAGCATATACAGAGCAGCGAAAAAAAGCTTTCTTCTCTACTTGTGAAAGCAAAAATCAAAATGGCGTACAGACATTTATGGGTGAATTTAGGGGCCGATCACCAAACAAGCATCTACATTCCAAAAACGCAAGGCGCACCAGACTGCCTTTGTTGTTGACAAGGAAAAAAAGAAGTGCAGTGCACTTTTTAGGTCACTAGACAACCACTGAATCAGTCTGCAAGTGTTCGTGTTGATATTGTTATAATTATAATATTTAATAATTTTGTGATATTCAAGATTTGTGAATTCATACAGCTCTGGATAACTTAAAACAGCGACCACTAGTCTCTCCTCCATCTTTAAAAGTCTCAGTATTCTTCTTGACAACACAAACACTGCTGTCACCTCAATGGAAATTGCCTCTGCTTTCATTTGATTGGAGAATGAAATAGACGTGACTGGCGTAACACGTTTTTTCCACTTAGAGTTTACTTTTTTTCTTTTTTTTTATTAGAATATACAAAAAGGTACACAAATTGGGATCATACAAAATAAAACATAAAAAACAACAATGAAAAACAAAACAACAACAACAACAATACAGTCAGGTACTGGCAGGTGCGTGCGTGCGTGCGTGCGTGCGTGCGTGCGTGCGTGCGTGCGTG
>CAIGQZ010032144.1:2946224-2980494 GCA_903798205.1 Danio tinwini
ATACAATAACTTGCCTAATTATCCTAACCTGCCTAGTTAACCTAATTAACCTAGTTTAACCTTTAAATATCACTTTAAGCTGAATAGAAGTGTCTTAAAAAATATCTAGTAAAATATTATTTACTGTCATCATAACAAGGATAAAATAAATCAGTTATTAGAAATGAGTTATTAAAACTATTATGATTAGAAATGTGTTGAAAAAATCTCTCTGTTAAACAGAAATTGGGGGAAAATTAACAGGGGGGCTAATAATTCAGACTAACTGCGTGTATATATATATATAATATTAGATTACCTATCCCTTTTACATATTTTAATAAGAAAAATACAAATAATAAAAAAAACTGCCCTTTTCCCACTTGAGCCAATGTCCCTCAAAATGTCTCTGGTCACTAATCACTTTTTACAGTGTATTTTGTAGTATAATTACAGACAACAAGTGTGTAATGCATGCAACAGATTTCCCTTTTATTCATACAGTGTCTTGCAGGAGAGTCAAGCAATGGCATGTGTCCCATTATGCTACAGTGATTAACCATACATTGTTAAAATGCCACCTCATGTCTATAAGATAATAGGTAATGCAACCCTTAAACAAAATATGTGTATTATGATGGATATCAATAATTAAGTGTAATAGAGACTGCTTTAACATCATTTGGATTGCAGCCTTCTCTGTTGGCTCATCGACAGGGAAAGCAGAAGCAAAAGGTCAGTTATCTGGATCAGGAAAGCACTGAAAGGCAAATGTCATAACATTTTGGGCTACGTGTGAGTGTTCTTTATGCTCAAACACATTTGTGACTCTTACTCTCTGGTTCTGTGTTCATCTGCACTCTTATTTTGGGCTGTCAGCGTGCAACTAACAAATACTGCAAAGAGCATCAGCGTTATTATTAATATATATCCGTACCCATTAATGTCTGAAATTCGGTGCTGTTTTGTAGTCCTGCTCCATCCACTCAGATAATGTGTGTGATTGAATCAATCTGGCCTGTTCAGTATGAGTATCCTGACTGCAGCTGATAATAGCACATGTAATCCCTCTAATGACAGACTGCTTAATAGAGCTCTCATTGAGGGATCGGACACACTGAGTTAACCAGATTACGCACATTTACCACCAGAGAGAAAGGATGTGTTTATATTTCTGCTTGGCTTTTGGAAGAACTTGACTTTTATTTGATACTTTTTAAACCCTGGGCACATAATGAAAGCTATTAAAATTATACAGCATAAATTCAGTGAGATGCTACTAAAGCTTCCCTTAGGTGCATTGGAATGTGCAGATTTTTTTCAGCGTGTTAATGTATTTTCAACAAAACATGAAGACCGGACATATCGGGCAGCTTCACCACTATAAAAATTGACAATTGATAGCTTTCACGTGACATCACAGCATCAATATGGGCTCATCCCAATGTAAAGTACCTATACCCTGTACCTATACTGAAACAGCGTCTATTTATCACTATGGAGCGTGCCTGACAGTCACGCACCACTAAATGACTGTTTTGAGGATTGCATAGGAGGAGCAACGACGCCTGTAATGGAAAGGAAGGGAATCCTGCCATTTTTATATTTCTTTATGTGTTTTTATGCTTAAATAAAATGAAAGCACAGAACAGATTTAAGAGCTAGGGGTGTCCCCTGGCGGTATAAGTTGCGTATAGGGAGGATCGGCAATTTAATGTTTATTGCCACCCTTCATAGAAAGATAAAAAATACAGGAAAATTATGGAAAAATATCTTTACAGGATGATAGCGGGATAGAATTGTAAAATACGAGAGAATCCTGGGAAAAACGAAAGGGTTGACAAGTATTTACTATGAAAGGGGTAAATTGCAATGCTCAGTATTTTCACCACATCGAAGGAAGTCCCATCTTCCAGTTAGATTAGCCTATTATCAATATTTATAGCATTGGGAGAGGGGTTTGTACTTGTACAGATTTGCTTGTTTGTTGTGGCAGTCCCTGTCTTTTTATTTATTTATTTTTTGATTGTGTGCCTGCCCTGCTTTTGACAGGTAAAATGACATTGCTTCACATTCTATTACATATCATGTCTTTTCATTGTTGTCCTCCGTTTTTTGCTCTGGGATTTG
Source organism: Danio tinwini (assembly GCA_903798205.1). Classification (NCBI taxonomy): domain Eukaryota; kingdom Metazoa; phylum Chordata; class Actinopteri; order Cypriniformes; family Danionidae; genus Danio; species Danio tinwini. Next base: position 2,948,334 of record CAIGQZ010032144.1, read on the forward strand.
TCTGTATTCTTCCAGCTTTTGTAACTGTGTCCTTTGGTTACCATTGAACCATCTGTAAGCAAGTTTAATGCTGTGAAATACCTGCCAACCGTGCATTATATTTAATTATTATTAGCCTGCCAACATTGTCAAAATTGGAGCTCTTGCACGGACCTGATGGTTTTTAATGACTAAAATACAGTGCCGGGTGCTGTCTGTGGATCACAAGCGCCCAAAATTTTGTTTGTGTTTAAATATCTTTTGTTCTGTTGGCATGTCTGACTGATATTTGTAGCTTGAAATAGAAGGATTTCTGTCCGGCTTGTGCAGCATTTCTATGGAGATCCTGTGTAAGCTGCCATAACAGCCCATTGTTTTGCTCCACACAGGTCATGTGACTGAAAACTATCAATAGCGTTTTGTTTGTATCAAAGCTCAGACAGAGCCACATTTGACAGCCACAGACTACTAATAATGCTGAGCCTGTTTAACCATTTCTTCACTTTAAAATACAGAAGTCAGATTACAATTTAAATAGATTTGATAGGTTTAGTGGTTTGCAGTGACTCACTTCTTCGATTTCCTCTGTGCTATAATGTCTCTAGACCAGAGTAAACTACTGTGGTGGTTTAAAGCAATGACTATACACAAGACGTGTAACTAGTATTGTTTTGAATGGGGGCAAATGTGTAACAGTCAATATGGTGAATGAAGCCCGGTTTACAGGAGCCAATCATCGATCACTGTTGATCAGAGATGCCCAAAGTAGGGCCCGTGGGCCCATCACATCTGAAAAGAGAGGGAGAATGATTGGAATCCTTTTGAGATTGTCAGTTCAAAATTAATGTAACCTTTTGTTTGTTTTATTGTTAAAAGCTAACTGAAATTAAATGTTTCAATTATATGTTGTATATTAATCAGATTTTGTTTAAATGTACATCCTGTTAACCGACAATGCAGATTTTGGTGAGCAAATCAAGTCAAAGACAGATTCTGCTTTACTAGTGTGTTCAGCATTGAACTCCACTGTGTTATAAATGTGATTGTTTATGTTTTTATTGCAATAAGTTATCATTCAAAAAGTTATATTGCATTAGTTAATACGATTTAAAGTATTTTTTTCAATTCATTTTGTAATATTATTAAATAAATTAGGAAATTACCCATGGCAACTTTAATTAAATATACTCTGGTATACAGTATTTACCTTCGGCCCATGGCTCTCAATGATATTTGGGTTTTGGCTCTTCATACAAAAATTGTATACCAGACATGCTTCAACAAACACATTGGAATCTCAGCAAATATTTGCTTCACATATATAAGAAATACATCCACATAAAGCTGTAAATCTGTACTTTAAAATTAACCAACTACACTTGTAAATAAAAGTTTTCTGGTTTTGTAATCTGTATAAAACGAACGCGAGGTGTGTCCTGTCAAATGCACATCACATGACAGCAGCAACTACTCAAATGCCCACAAACTTGTAAATGAAGAGTCACTTTATTTCTGGGGGAGATTCACCATCAAGACCAAGTTGTCAACTACTTTTAGAAGTAAATTAATTATAAGAGCAGCACGATCTGATGAAGCATTGTTTAGAAGATGATAATGTGTAGAACGGCCGTAAATAAGGTTGGTGTCATGATCTTGTTTCTTTCAAGTGTGCATGCTACCTTAGACAACCTGAAAAATGCAGATTTTGTTTGATTCAAACATTTAGAAACAAAACTTATAAGACAGTTGTTTACTTTTATTTAGTGATTCCAAATATTTAATGTAATCATAAGCTTGGCAAACAGTTTTGGAGAATTTGATGTTTCCCTGTTTAGACAGATTGATGAGCATAATGCCTGAGAGGCGTTTCAAAGATGGCTGCCGAGTGAATTTACTTACCTTAAAGGGACTTTGATTAAAGTCTGCATAAACCGGAAACTGCTGCCATTTTTTTCATATTGGGATGCAGTTCCTAAAGAAACTGAATATTAAATGAGAAAACAGTGGGCATGGCTTGTTTTCTCAACAGCGACCTGACTGGATGTAGTACAGAAGGTATTTCATTGAAAAAGATTGGGAAAAGGGTTTCGGGAGAGTTATTACAACCTAACAGACACCATCTTCTCACCATTTCTGTTTGTTGTAAAAGCGCTGTCAAAACCGTCTAATCGGTTAAGTATGTTAACCACACCCAATACCTCAGGGCGAGAAAGCTTAACTAGCTGATTTAAGAAAACTTGTGCAATTACAAAAAACGCCAGCAAATTAAGAAAAGATCTTCATTTGTTTGACAGCACACATGCGCAAATCCTCACAGCGCATACACATAAAAAATGAGCTGAATTTTCACACAATGCTAACAAATTAATAAAACGTGCTGCATTTTGTCACAGCGCAAACAATTTAGAAAAACGCGCTGCATTTTCTCACAACACAAAAAAAAACGGAACACAATGGAAATTTTTTAAGGGGACCCAAAAATGTGACGGGCGCTGCTGTGCCGTGACTATTGCTCAGTGAAATTGTAGGCGATCTTTAAAAGGTCAGTTTTTTGTTTGTTTATTTAAATATCCCGTTTCTCGTGTCTTTAGTAAATTTTTAATAAATAACCATAACCTAAATAGCCAGGTCCATAACATTTTAGGGTCTCCTTGAAACATTTTTGTTGTGTTGTTAAAAAATGCAGCATGTTTTCAGATTTCAATTAAAGATTACAAGGGCAAACAATTATAGTTTTCTTAATGACATGCACAGATGAATTGTTCACCACAAAACTAACAATTAGAGTTAACAAAATCAATATTGATAAGTTTTTATTTCATGGTGACTTTAACACTAAATCAGACTCCATTCATCTCAGTGGAAACATAATTAAACGTTTTGAATTGTGTATAATCTATATAGTGCACAGTGCTGTTCAAAATATACAGAATTGCAATTGTTTGTGTTAAAGACTTAATTTTGAACGCTTGAAATTTTAAACTGTTGGAATTTTAGTTGCCTGTATGCATACTGTGAATATGTGTGAACAATCTATTTTCCCCTAAGGACTTGCCATAGATAGCAGATCAACATTGTGTCAATTACAATTTATCATTTAATTATATACATGCCAGTGTTTAGATGAACGCTCGGTTACAAGTGATTGATTTGAGTTGCAGCTTTTACACCTTTTACTATACAGTACAGATACTAGAGAGCATTAGATATAGGTCAGAAGATCCTATTTAAATCTGAAGTGTAGAATGATGTCTTGAAAACCATTGATCCATATTGGTGACAATCTGCAAGTTTTGAATGCTTATATATATATATATATATTTAAAATCTATATTTGGTCATTGTTTTGGAGCACTGAGACTAATATATTAGACTAGCATATTGATACTGACACCCAAAGAAATTCAGGGGGACTGAAATAAAATATGTTAGTTTTTTCACACAAACATAGAGCAAAAAATGATAAAGACAACAGAGAATGGGTATTCTGGTCAGACAGGATAACAGTGTTTGGTCCAGCATTACACCAGAAGGCACACACACAACCAGACATGTGTCATCTATCTACATTTTGTTTCCAGACAGAGTTTTTCTGAATCACTCACATAAGTTTCTTTGACAGAGTGAACCCACTGAAATGTTACCTAGCAACATGACACTTCAAGCTTTCTGTGCGCTAGCCGTTTTTGGAACTCATCGTCATGGCAAAATAAACAGTGCGATCAGGTCTGACAGAAACTCAAGCTAGTGCTAAATGTCATTCAGCCATTATTATCCTGTAGCCAGTGCAGCTGACAGTTTCTACTTGAAAAATGCATTGTTTATAAGTGAACTTTCACACATATTTATAATAACCATCAGATAGCTAAACAGTTTTATTTTTTACTGCATTCAGTGGAGGATACTAAAACAACAAACACTATTTGACTTTCAGTTCAGTTCTTTCGGCTGAATCTAGAATTGCATGCTACTGTATAAATGGTTAAAAAGCAGAAATGGCCCGTTTCCACTGAGTGGTACGGTATGGTATAGCATGGGTTGGTACAGGTATCAGGCTTCCGTTTCCACTGCCAAAAGGGTATCAATGGTATGGTAATGATAATGTTCATTACTAACCTTTCTATGAACATGATTTGATTATAACTGCAGATCAACGACAGTGCAAAGCAGTCTACTGTAACATCTGCAATTATCTTAAATAAATAAATGAACATATATGAACACATACAGCCCCTTACAGTCTTTGATATGTTACCAATTACAGAAAAACTACACACAGCATACATTTAGGCCTTATTTGGGTTCAAAAACACGCAACATATAGCTCACAGTAACCTCTCATGTGCATCTTTAATCTTCACCAGCACATATAACCTCTGTTAGAGAGTAATTCCGTCATTCCGAGTCCATAATAGTCTAAAATGTGATGATAATAGTTAAATATGGCAGTTTTTTCATGTTTTAGGTTGCTGAAACAATCATTTGCTCTTTTGTTTTTTCCAGCTTCTCCTTTATTTTTTCACGCATCACTCTCGCGTTTGTCCGTTTCTGGAAAGACTGGATGTCAGAAGCACTTTAATAATCATGCACACGTTATTATCATCAGCTCAAGAAGTTTGTTAATTTAAATATAGACTTGTGGCGAGTGCACGGGAGCTCTCTGGAGAAAGTGAATAACCACTCGTGCTTTTAGGCGGCCTTGTAAAACAAACAACAGAACACGACAGATTTTAATCTTCTTGGCTTTGTGGCTGTTCATCAAGATGACGACAAGGTCTGTTTGAGCTTGGGTCGACCATGGCTTGTTTTTATAAATATATATTATTACGGTGTAATGTCTTGGCTGTGTATTTAAAAATTTGTTTCATTCTCCTGGCTTGTTGCACACGCTAGTGACGCTTCTCTGTAAACCAATAGCGTCCAGTTGCACGTCTAGCTCCGCTATTTGGTACCTTTTTGTTATGCTAGGTACCCTTTGCAAAGGGTACCCAAAAAGTGGTACGGTACGTTTTTCTTTTTTTGGAAATAGCCAAAAAAGCATATCGAACCATACCGCACAGTACCATAAGCTATGTGACAATAGAAGAACATCTGAAATCTGAATAAGTACTCAAAAAGTACCAGGATGACAACATGATGACTGTTCTACAATTACAAAGTATTTGTGCCTCAGATATTTACTCAGAGTCTTGCAAAGTAATTCATTTATCAAAATAACAGTAACTGTTTTATAATTTCATGAAATGCCTATGTCTTGTTTTCTGCTTTAACATGTGTGTTACAATTGTGTGTTCTTATTTCATAAATTGAGGGAATACTTTAATTAAATACATTACATTTTAATGACATGAATGAATGCATGTTACTGTATCTGATGCATGGGTCTCTGCAGTCATTCTTAAAATTAATTAATTATATATCTTTATTAGGACTGTAAATCGGATGCTTGTTTGTTTGTTTTAATTACTATGGCTATAGACTACTATATACTGTATATCCATGCAACTGCGATTTAAACCTGGCTCGCATCTTCTGCTAATAAGCTAAACATTAAAATGGTAATCTGGCAGATTTTTCTTCTTTTAAGTAAATGCTAGATTCAATAAATAAAAAATTACTTTTGCAATTATTAATACGTCTTTTATATTGTTAATTAAATACACTATTGCCATGTATGTACATTACATTAGGTCTGATTTTTTCTCACTGACAGCGTTCTGAAGATTGCCAACTAAAGCCTGAAATTTGAGACAAATCAGTGCTTGAGTGATGATCACATAGTGTGAATTATCCAAGACACAATCTAAAAGAAGCGGCAGTGCATGGCAGATGCCTGAGAAATATTTAGCAGGCTAAAATCTGGACCTGTCAGCCACACAGAGCACTGTGTTGTGAAACTCAAACTTGTTTTTTTTTTCAACTTCTTTCGAAATGACCTAGAGCCATGCAGTGAAAACATATCCTCTTAATTATATCCTTTTCTTTCTTCCCCCCTTCAAAATCAGTACAACTTGGAGAGAAAGACATTTGCAGGCCATCCTTTTTTTTACTCAAAAAGATTCTACTATCAAGTTTGAGTTTCACATGGATCCTAAATCATTTCCTGTATCACCTCTTGCACATATTAGGGCTGGATGGTATGACTATATATCATTATAATGATATAAAATGACCATCTAAAGATATATTTTTTATTTTGTGTATTTATTTATTTTTGTGTACATGTAAACAAATGCACTTTGCATCTTCACAGCCATGCAAAATGCTTTACATGAGACACATTGTGAGAAACCTTTATTAAACATAAAGACTTTTCTGGAAAAATAACCATAAGTTAACTGAACATTTCTAAGTTAATCAGTAATGTGATGGCTAAATCATATTTTAAGGCACTGGTTATTTGTTACATTTTGCTTAGCAGGCATTGAGTTGGAGGCTTAGAATAAGTTGATATGTTCTTTACTCATGAACACACTGACTGAGCACTTGATAGCTTCTCTCTGTGTGACTTCACAGTGCAGTGTAAATATACTATTACTGTTCATATCAATGAATGTACTGTTGCACTGTTAACTCTGTAGTGTGAGCGCTCGAGTGATTCAGCTGAAAGCCCTGACTGTCAGGTGGCCAGAAATATTGCACAAGCTATTCTGTTTGTTAGCATTTATATATTACCATCTTAATTTTGATTTCAGCAAATCAATTCGAGTGAAAATAGTCCACTTCATCAATGTTCATCAGCCTTATAAGGCAGCATATACTGTAATTAGCAGCAACAGAAGTAATAAATACTTTTGTCAATATCTAATATTTAAAATAATATATATTTTTATATCAATAGTGTTTTTTTATCAGTAAAGAATTACTAAGTTCCATTATAAAAAACGCTTGTGCTTTTTTGATTGCATTTTACAAGCAAAATTGGGTTGTATTTACTTGTTTTAAAAAAATATTATTTGCAATAAAATGTTTACATAAAGCCAATTTTGTGACATACACACACAAAGTATTTTTGTATTTAAATGTTTGCATATATTTTCTGCAATACAGTATGTGTGTCCCCATTGCTAAATGTGGCATGTTATACAATATGTGTTGCTATAAGGTTATTCTAAAAGTCTAGTTGTGTTTATCAGGTTTGTGTTATTGTGTTTATCAGGTTTTAAATGTAAAAAAGTAAAAGGTGAAGTTCTTTTTATTTCTAATTAGTTTTCTTGAGTATTTATATGTAATCTGTAAAGCCCCTTTGTCATTTTTTCATTATAACTACATACAGTTAAATTATTTGCCCTCTTGTGAAATCGCCATTCTTATTCAATTGTTTCTCAAGTGTTGTATAACAGAGCAAGTATTTGTATTTTTACACAATATTTTTAATTTTTTTATTATTTAGTACAGTATATATTATCATTATTATTATTTAACTGATAAAGTCTATATTATTAGCGCCATTTTTTATTTTATTAGAAACAGTACAAACCACTTTTTTAACACTGGATTTTTCAATTTACTATAACTTCTATCTACATTGTAAAACAACACACTCGTACACTATGGCCAGCTTTTAGTTTATCGAATTAACTTTACAGTATATCGCATGTCTTTGGACTGTGGAGAAAACTGAAGCACCTTGTGGAAACCCACACAGACACGAGGAGAACATGCATGCAAACTCCACACAGAAAGGCCTCCTGGTGCACCCAGGACATGAACCAGAGACCTTCTTGTTGACACAAATGTGCTAACCAGTTAGCCACCATGCCACCTGTTATGTTTAAAAGCGTTTATAAAAAAAGATCAAACACGTGTGGAATATTTAAAAAATTATTTAAAAGAAAATCTGAGGAGAGCTATTAATTTGTCTCCAACTGCATATAATGAACTACTGTATATTACAATTATTATATATATATATATATATATATATAAAAATACACAGTATGTCTGATAATATTTTTTCTTCTGGAAAAAGTCTTTTAATTTTAAAGTTTTTAAATTTTTCAAAATTATTAGCCTCTTTTTTTTATATAGTCTATAGAACAAACCATCATTATACAATAACTTGCCTAATTACCCTATCCTGCCCAGTAAACCTAATTCATCATCATGGCAAAGATAAAATAATAATTATTATTATTATAACATTATTAGAAATATGTTCAGAAATGTTAAGAAAAATATTCTCTCCATTAAACAGAAATTGGGGGAAAAAATAAACGGGTTAATAATTCTGACTTTAACTGTATATAAAACTGAACAAAAAAAAATCATGATATAGAATTTGTGGAATTCAGTGATATAGAATATAGAATTTTGGACAGAACGCACACCCCTACTTCTTGCTCACTTGTTTTGTAAAGGACAGTCTGGGATTCTTTCCCATGTGGTAAAATAGTTTTCATTCATTTATTCATTCATTTTCTTTTGGCTTAGTCTCTTTGTTCATCAGAGGTCGCCACAGCGGAATGAACTGCCAACTTATCCAGCATATGTTTTATACAGCGGATGCCCTTCCAGCTGGAACCTAGTACTAGGAAGCACCCATACACACTCATACTATGACTAATTTAGTTCATCCAATTCACCTACAGCGCATGTCTTGGGCTGTGGGGGAAACAGAGCAAACTAACACACAGAAACGTCAACTGACCCAGCCGGAGCTCTAACCAGCAACCTTCTTGCTGAGAGACAACAGTGCTAACCACTGAGCCACCGTGTTACCCTAAAACAGTTTTATAATAATTATATAATATTATGTAGTAACCCATATACTGTATAAAGTTTGAACCCCAGTTGCCAATCCATTGTGTAGTGTGTAAACTGCAGCAAAGTCATGATCCCAAAGTGTCATGTGAAAGAAAGTGGGAACATATGAGAATGTAGTCTGTGGCACATGCCAGTTTGCAGTGCCCTTTAGTCTTTTGGTTCAAGTCCAGCTTTTGTTCACAATGCAGATGATGCGAGTAGACAACACAGCCAGCCTTTGACACCACTAGTTCTTTAACTTGTCACTGCCATGAAGTGACTCTTCCTATTGACCTTATTTTGCAATCCGGAAGTAAGCTCTTTTCTATGATTGTTTTATAACTTGTGATTCAGTTTTCTATGGTGGGGAATGACTAGGAAACAGCAGAAAAGGGTCAAACTACTTGCCCTACAAACAATTGTATTTGACAATGCATACAAATATTCATTCATTCATTCATTCATTTTCTTTTCGGCTTAGTCCCTTTATTAATCTGGGGTCACCACAGCGGAATGAACTGTCAACTTATCCAGCATTTGTTTTACGCAGCGGATGCCCTTCCACCCATCTCTGGGAAACATCCACACACACTCATTCACACATTTACACTACAAACAATTTAGCCTACCCAATTCACCTGTACCGCATGTCGTTGGACTGTGGGAGAAACCGGAGCACCCAGAGGAAACCCACGCAAACGCAAGGAGAACATGCAAACTCCACAGAGAAACGCCAACTGACCCAGCCAAGACTCAAACCAGCGACCTTCTTGCTGTGAGGCGACAGCACTACCTACTGCGCCACTGTGTCGCCTAGCATACAAATATAATATAATATAATATAATATAATATAATATAATATAATATAATATAATATAATATAATATAATATAATATAATATAATATAATATAATATAATATAATATAATATAATAATATAATAATATAATATAATAAGATAATACAATGTTGCAAAATCAAATATTTTTTTTAATCAACAGATGTGAATGGGACCTCTTGAGCAGTCTCTAGCTAATAAGGTTCCAATGGCTGTGTCCACCAGTACATGAAAGTCAGTATTCAAAAGTCATACAGTTAATTTCACACTGTTGCTAACCAAAAAACAACAACTGTCAAACATTGGTGGCTAGTTGTTCAACAATAGTACAGATCACCCACAAGTGTCCTCCTTCTCATCTTCTCCATGACCAGCCTCATGCCTGTGGGCAAAGCCTCAGGGTTGGTGAACACTGCTCTGGCCACCCACCGTGTGCCCACCCAGAGCCTGGCCATGGCGCCAGGGAGGCCATATGGGCTCAGGCTGGCACACAGCCCCTCAGCTGGGGAAGAGCCAGTCTGTCGGAGTGGATGACTTACCCACTTTCCACAGACCTCTGGAGAGGGGTGGCCATCTGCTGTCCCTCCTCCCCAAAACAACCCCCCCCCCCCACACACACACCCAAAAGGTTTGAACTGGAACAGGAGTGTACTGAAAGAATGGACAACAAACTTGCGCTTTCTAAGTTGTGATGCGCAGGTGTGAGATCAAGAGGGACTGCTAGCAGCTACATGAAGCCAATGTGGCGCCAGAGCAATTACGTTTATTAAAGAGCATGGTGTACTATTGAGGTCAATCCATTTGCGCAAATGGGACCGTGGTTACCATAGCGAGAGAGAAAAAAGTAATTGGTTCTGTATATGGATGTGGTGCTAAAATACATTTAGAGGGTAAAGCGTGAAATGGTAATGTACTGTATGAACATAATGTCATGTTCAACAGAAATGAAAGTTAATGAATTTATGCGTTTCTTATAGCAGATGAAAGCAAAATGGATAAAAATGAACATGCAGCAGCACCTTAAAGCAAAACAGATTTACCAGAAAGTTTCTTGTGTAAACTCACCCGCAGACTGTTTGTCATGCTTATTTGGCAGGAGACAGGAGAGAACAAGAATCAACAGTTCAGCTACTGAGCCTTCCCTGCAATCTGGATACAAACCTCCCACTATATGCAATCTGCCTGTCATTTCACTAATTTAACTTTTACATTTAAGCAAGTCACATGAATAACCCACACAATATTCAGTCATCATCGGGCAAAGTTATTAAATATAGACCTGGAAAGCACAAAGGATAACCATGCAGAATATAAAAAATATATATAAATGGAATATCCTGTTCCTGTTTCTTATGTTTTAATTAAATGTTGATGTAATTAGTTCTTGTCTATCTTTAGATATATCTCACAAGTACATGAGATCAGTGTAATATTTAAAAATAATAATGATTATTAAGCTGCATGATAAATGTTATGTTTGTTATATAAAACAAATAGGTAAAACACTCACTTAAACTTTAGTTAAGTTATTATTATTAGTTATTATGATTATTATTATTATTATTATTATCATCATCATTATCATTAGGTAATAGTAGAATTAACACAAATAAAAAAAAGAGAATAGTGATTTTAAAATGTTTATGTTTTGTCTGGTCAACTTAATTTCATTTGTAAATATATATCGTTCCCTGTCATTCAGACCTGCAACACATTCCAAAAAGTTGTGACATGAGCAATGTAGGGCTAGTAATCAGATAAATTGGTTAAATAATGATGGGATTTGAAACAGGTGATGTCAACAGGTGATTATGATTTGGTACAAAAACAGCATCCAAGAAAGATCTGGTCCATTAGGAGCAAAGGTGAGCTGAGGATCGCCAGTATGCCAACAAATATGTAATAAAACTATTGAAATGTTTAAAATATTGTTCTTCAAAAAAAAAAATAGAAAGACATTAAGATGTTTCATTTTCAACAGTGTATAACATCGTTAAACGATTCAAAGAATCTGGAGGAACTATCCTGATCAGGCGGCACTGCATTAAGAATCATCATTCATCTATAAGCAATATCACCACACAAGCTCAGGACTTTGGCAAACCTTTGTCAAGTACCACAATACATAGTTACATCCACAAATGCCAGTTAAAACTGTACTGGGCCAAAAGGAAGCCCTATGTTAACAGTGTCCTGAAGTGCTGTCAACTTATCTGGGCTTGGGGGTATCTGGGATGAACCATCACACAGTGGAAATGTGTACTGTGGTCAGATGAATCAGTATTTCAGGTATTTTTGGGGAGCAATAAACACTGTGTGCTCCAGACTGAAGAAGAAAAGGATAATCCAAACCAGCAACAAGTCCAAAAGCCAGTGTCTGTCATGGTATGGGGTTGTGTCAATGCCCTTGGCATAGTAACTTGCACTTCTGTAATGACATCATTAATGCTGAAAAGTATAGAGATTTTGGAGCACAATACGCTGCCTTCTTTTCCAGGGACACCCATGAATATTTCAACAAGACAATGCAAAACCACATTCTGCCCACATTACAGCAATATAGGATACAGGTACTTGACTGGCCTGCCTGCAGTCCCGACCTGTCTCCGATAGAGAATCTGTGGTACATTTTGAAGTCCGATATGCAACACAGAAGACCCCCATATTGTTACCCACCTTAAGACTTGTTTGCAGGAAAAATAGGAAAAATTACACCTGAAACACTTTATCACTTGGTGTCTTCAGTCTCTAAACATCTTTTAAATGTTACTTTACTCTTCCAACTTTTTTGAAATGTGTTGCAAGAACCAAAATTGGAATACATATTTTGAACAAACACATTACATAATGTGTGTTGTATTGTCTACAAGGAAATACAAATCAAAGTTAATTTAGAAATCACAACTTTTTTATTGTAGTACTACTTACTACTTTTTTATTGTAGTACTATTGATATATTGAAATATCAACTTTTTACTGAAACAATTAAAAATCCACAGTATTTTTTATGCGGTGAACAATTTTAAAATTCATGTGAAAACAGATATTTCTAAAATTCACTGCTTTCTCTAATGTTAACTGTAAAACTTAGAGATAATATCACCATAATGCCAAAAACATGTCTGTAAATAAAGGTTTAGATAATATTTAAGGGGTTTGGATACTTTTTAATAAAAAAAGGTTGTCATGTAAATATTTAACAGCTTTTACAGTTTAACATAAGATTAAATCCTTATAGGCAACTAATTTCAGTTTATGGTAGTGCTTTTTTTTTCATTTGAACATTTGAAAATTATTGTACAAAGCATGTCTCTCCTAAAAGGCAAAATTACTGGCTCCAAAATAATTTGCATATTAAGTCAATTAATTGCCGCAGTGGGAAGCACATTGGCCTCACAGCCAGAAGGTCAGTGGTTTGAGCCTCAGCTGGGTCAGTTGGCATTTTTGTGTGGAGTTGCATGTTCTCCCCGTGTTTGCATGGGTTTCCTCTGGGTGCTCCGGTTTCCCCCACAAGTCCAAAATTATGTGGTACAGGTGATTTGGGTAGTCTAAATTGTCCGTAGTGTGTATGTGAATGGGTGTGTGGATGTTTCCCAGTGATGGGTTGTGGCTGGAAGGCATCAGCTGTGTAAAACATGTGCTGGATTAGTTGGCGGTTCATTCCGCTGTGACGACCCCAGATTAATAAAGGGACTATAAACCAAAAAGAAAATGAATGAATGAATAAATAAATAATTCTAAAACCTGCACGCTATTAGAAACTGTATGACTAAACAAAGTGTATTTTGTACTTAACTGTTATAACACTTTATTTTTATAATCAGTGAGCCAGGACTGCACTGGTGCCACTTTACAAAAATAAGTCCACCTGTATACAACACGTTACCCTCTATGGTTGATCTTTCATATAAATTCAGGAACTTTCTTGTGTAATTGTTACCTTTTCATTTCATAACTTCTTGATATCTCTTTAACCCTCTACTCTCTCTCTCTCTCTCTCTCTCTCTCTCTCTCTCTCTCTCTCTTTCATATACACACATTCTCTGAGCTTTAATAATGCTCTAGATCCTCTTAGGCCTCTCTTGTTCCCTGAGCACCTGTGCAATAATGCCTGAATCTCTGAACTACAACGCTATTTAACGCAAACGGCTGTCAGAGGTCATTCAGTAGGGAGCTTTCCAGCAGGGCTATATTTACATTCATCTTTCCTTTGCCCCGTTTCTTCTATTTTCGAAAGCTACCAGTCTTGCACATAAAGCTCTAATGTTTGCACCTTGTGATTCTGCTATTAAAATAGAAAAACTACCTTGGCAAGTCTCAACCCAGTCAACAAACAGGGTTTAAAATTAACACTCAACACGTGTTAAAAGTTGTCTGAAAAAAGATTTACTAGAAGGTGCAACTTTGTGGTTTTAAATCAAATTTAGGATGGATCTTCTAAATCTCGCAGACGTACGAAATGAGTGAGGAGACTTTGAAACTTTTCTCTCTTGGTGAAATTGAGACTCATGAGAAATATATCTTTGGTATGTGTCTATAAAAGAAAAAAAATCGAAATCTATAAAAGTTTTGTCTATAAAAGAATGACAAAATCGAAATCTGCTGTTCAGTACTTTTCAGTCACATGACTAAGACAGAGACCTATAAAACACTCATAAAACTGCAGTACATACTGTGAACAATATCCGAAAATGAACAGTTTTTTGTATTTTTTCTTTCTTCATTTGTTTATGCTTTTTGAATTGTATCATGGGACTTTGATCTTCCCCCATCAACTGTTGGTGTTGAAAAGTTTGAAAAAAAGTTACTTTTATTGACATTTTCAATAGACTGAAATAATAAATTGTCTGGATCTGTTCTACAAATTACAGTACAAAAACCTGGTGAGAAACTGCCAGTGTTTTATGCTATTTTACAGACTTATATCTTATTTCGCATCCCTTTGACTGCCTGCTCTACCAAATGGTTCACCACGTTTTGACTGTTTTAAATAATGACTGTTAAAGTAATTTAAAGAATGACTAATGGTTTACACACACACAGCATTGTTGGTTTACAAAATAATTAAACAACCATAATCCTGCACTACTACACTTGCTTTTGTTTTTATTGTAAAAAAAAAACCTAGAAAGAATGTTAAATGAGAATATGAAATATTTTTACGGCATACTTAAAAAATAAACATTATAAATAAATTTGTCTTACTTTTCATATTTTCAGATTTTTCATAGTATATGTAATAATTCCGGGACTTTTACCATAAACTGACATATCAACCATTTGGTAGAGGCTGATATTTTAGAAATTATGGAGTATGTTGAAAAAAATGCATTGAGTATGTTAACTAGTGACATTATAAGTTAAGAAAAGCAATCCAAAAATTGTTTTCTTGCTGGGGCAGTTAAAGGGTTAAACAATGTGTTGCTTCTACTAAAATGTTAATAAAAGTAATTTTGTTAGACTGCACAGTTGAATTCTCAACATTAAAAGTCAATTATAATGTAATTCATACCCTTAAATAAATTGAAAAACTGTAAATCATGAAATATGGAAACTGTTAATTAACATTTTTTTTACAGTGCAGACAATGCCAAGTCATTTACATTTGTTTCAGTCCATGAGTATTTATATAATCAAAAATATATATGTAAACAAACGCCAAGTTTTGGCAACTGTCAATTAAAGGTCCACTGACCTGTTTTTCAGAGCAGATGCAGATACAATTTATTACAAATCATGTTGACTGCTAAAATTTAGGACCTAAATAATATTTTATTTTATTTATCTGCTTATTTACATGTTATTTAAAATAATAAATGTTCATAAAACCTTTATTGAAACAAGTTTTCCCTGACTGAATGTGTGTTCAGTTAAAGCAATGGCATCTGTCTATATCATTGAAATTAAACCTTTAGAATAGCCTAAATATTTGGACACTAAGTTCTTACACCATTGGTGGTGTTGTCATGGTAACGCTGTAAATAAGCAAAACTTATTTATATAGACAATTCTCAGAAAGAAGAAAAGGTGAGAGACCAGCAACTGTTGGCCAGGCAGGATCTCATAACTTCAAACAGTGGCATGTCTGAACAATACAAACAAGTTCACCACGGGTTCTGTCAAAGGCAGAGTTCAGCAGAGTCCCAGCACTAATTACCAACGGACATCTCTGACACTCCTTTAATTTGTTTAATGGCCATGGTTGTTGTTTCAGGAGGATTTTATTTATTTATTTTGTGCAATCTCCAGTTCTTTCTGTTTCACCGTCATTAATTTGCACCATCTGTCTCACACTGATGTCAGAGTGAGGTGACACGACGAGGTGTCTGTTGTCTATTTTTACCTCCATAACGAGAGATCGTTGGAGAGAAATCTGCATGCCACTCAGACACCTCCACCCAGCCGCTACTGGACCATATGGCTGGGAGGAGGTAGACCCAGTGCTTTGCTGGACACCGGGCAGTGGATGAATGAGTTCACAGTGACTGTACCAGAAGCTTTAGTCCCATGTAATGCCATGGGAACTGCACAGGAAACAACAGTCATGAATGGGATATTAAAAGTGAAACCAGAAAAACTGTTGTTGTTTCTGTGATGATTCTATTAGACATGCGTTCATTCACCAACGCCGATGATGGCACTCAGTATGTAGATAATGGTGTTGCTTTGACTGATTTAAATGTCAATTATCTTTAATGAATCAAAAACCTACAGCTCAACTAGTACGATATGACTCCTGAACAACTGATTCATATGAGATGATTATTTTCAGTGAATCAAAAACTTAGAGCACAAGTGGTCTCAATCATTGCTGAATAACTTCATTTATAATGAATCAAAACACATAAAGAGGCAGTGTTACAGTGTTAATTTGTGTTGCTTATTCCTTAAAGGGATAGTTCACCCAAAAATGAAATCTCTGTCATCGTTTGCTTATATTTTGAAGAAAGCTGGACACCTATAACTGTTGACTGTTGAATATATTTTTTGTGTTCAACAGGAGAAAGAAACTCATAAAGGTTTGGAACCAGTTGAGGGTGAGTAAATAGTAGGTAACTTTTCATTTTGTGGTGAACCGTCCTTTTAACTGCCCATTCTTTAGAATGAATCAAAAACATAAAGTACAACCAGTGTTATGTTAATCCTTAACAACTGATTCTAATGTGATTATTCTCTTTAATGGATCAAAAATATACAGCGCAATCCAAGTAATCTCCTTCCCGAATGACAGATTCTTAGGAGATGGTTCGTTTTAATGAATCGCAAAGCAGTGTTATCATAAGTAACTGATTCTAATGGGTCGAATGCTTATAACGAATCACAAGCAATTCAACCATGCAGTGTATTCTCATTTCTGAACGAGAGATTCATGTGTAATCTTATTCCTGAGAATATTCTTGATTGACCGATTCTTATGAGATGTGTCATTTTAATGAATCGCAAAGCCGTGTTATAATAAATAACTGATTCTAATGAGATGATTGTTTATATTAAATCAAAAGCAATTCAGCCAGTGTAATCTTATTCCAAAACAAACGATTCATGTGTAATCTCATTTCTGAATCACTGATTCTTATGAGATTAGTAATTTATATGAATTGCAAAGCCGTGTTACCACATTCATTAATAACTGATTTTAATGAGCCGATTGTTTATAATGAATCAAAAACAATTCAGCCAGTGTAATTTCATTCCTGAACAAGTGATTTATGTGTCACCTCATTCCTGAATAATCAATTCTTATGAGATGAGTCATTTTAAAAGCATACATTGCAATGTTACCACAATCATTAATAACTGATTCTAATAAGCCGATTGTTTCTAATGAACCAAAAAATTAATAAAAAAATATGTTGCAACCAGTGTAATCTCATTCCTGAACAAGCTATTCATGTGTAATCTGATTCTACTATCAAAAGAATAAAGAAAAACACACACACATTTCTGAATGAGTGATTCAAAGAGATGGTTTTCTTTAGTGAATCAAAAACATTGAGCACAACCAGAGTCTGATATCTGAGCAGTGGTGGAAAGAATACTGAAAAGTCATACTTCAGTAAAAGAACTACTTGCCCAAAAATGCAGTGCAAGTAGAGTAAAAGTATCTGTTGTAAATATTACTCAAATTATGAGTAAAAAGTAGGCCTTTCAAAAGAACTCATGAGTAGTGAGTAGCGAGTATTACGCTGTAAAAGGCTGATGCATTTACATGTAATTTATGGATGTGTGTAAAGATAACATTCTGTAGTGCATTTAGTTATTGCCCAGCAGGCACACAATGTCATAAGAGGTTAATATTAGATTATATTTAGGTTGTGATGTCAGGTGACCAAAATTAAATGTGTAGCCAGCATCTAAAACAACATTATTTTGACATCCAATAACAACACCAAATGACGTTGATTTTAGGATGTGTTAAAAAGTGACCAAAATCCAACGCCAAGCCAACATCTTAAACCAACGTCATACTGACGTCAAATACTGACATTTATTCATCAGGTATGGCAACCAAAATCCAATATCTGCTAGACGTCATAGTGGTAATGTCCACACAATGTCAAGCTGTAACATCATTAGACGTTGATATTTGGTGGATTTTAGGTTGGACGTTGAACATTGACATCGGCCCAACATTGGGTTCTGATGTCAACCCGATTTTCATTTCCAAACAAAATGCAGCATCTCCACGACATTAAGGTACAACGTCAGTCTGACGTCATATTGACATCTCATGCTTGCTGGGTGTTTAAGGCCATTTCGGTCATCATACAGTAAACATCCGTCATCTTCTCATCAATGACATGCATCTAAACAGTCTCTGGGTCATTGCGTGTAAAGAGTTTGGACATCTACTTGTACACTTTTAATGGTTCAGTTTGCTGCAATTATAAATTGCTCATGTTTTGAGGTTCATTATAATGCGATTTACCTTCTGTGTGCGATTTGATTTGACAGAAATCACAGGACTGATTTTTCTAATCCCTATAGACAATAAAAAAACTGTAGTGATTACAGGTTGAATGAAAGTAGTGGAGTAAAAGTACTGATACTGCACTAAAAATGTACTCGAGTGAAAGAAAAAGTACACATTTTAACTAGAAAAACTACTCAATTACAGTAATTCAAGTATGTGTAATCTGTAACTTTACCCACTGTAACTGAGAGACTGATTCCAATGACGATTCTCTTTAATGAATCAGAAACATACAGCACAAGTGTAATCTGATTCCTAAATGTGTTGATAAATGCACACATTTTGAATATAAAAAATGTTATTGTCTTAAATTAAAGAAATGGTCTATAAAATATAATTATCACACTAGTTTATGCCATGTCAGAATAACTGTAAAACGTCATTCAAGCGTCTGACACCCTTAAAATAGTTTGGAATAGGAAAACAGATTGCATTTTTTGTGTAAGATGTTTTTAAACATGCTTTAGAGGAATCATTGATGGAACCATTAAGCAAGCATGGTCATTAAGAATAACCAGAACGTTTTATTATTACTGTCATGATTCATGAAGATGCTTTTGACAATTACTAAACTCAGAGCTTTAAACAAATCCTACATATTTGGCCTTTAACTACATAACATAATTAAGAGAGCTTTTGTATGGTAGCGAATAACCATAATGCACAGAACTGAATCATTCTCAGCGGACCTCAGACTGCTAAGTGGGATAGGGGTTCATTAGCTTTTCATAGGTTTTTTTTACATCAAAAGGAAATGATCTGCTTCGTGCACTGCCTTCTTAACATTAGACATGCGGTACTTGTGATGTTGATGCAGTCTGCCTCAATGAGAGTGGCTTTTGGTCTCTGAGCACTTAACAGAATAGACAGAGTCTCAGAAGCTACAGGGAATTGGAAATATGAGCCAAATCATCTGTTGCAAGCTGAGCGCTGTGCTTTGACTGGCATGTGCATGGAAGCACAGGAAGTGAGGGAGGAAGACAATGATGTTGGCACTGCCAGCGAAAGCAGCGATACATCACTCGCTCAAACCGTTCTGTGCATGTGTTAATCCAGCTCGCTCTGTGCAGCTCTGCCAGTGTGGGTATGTGCGTGATATGTGAACGGGTGCCTTGCACAGCAGGGCTAATTAAACGTTTATGGAACGTTAGGAGCAGTGTGCAGATTGGTGCTGGCACGTGTGGCATGCTTAATTCAGCGTCACTACACAAAGGGTTTCTAATCTGATGTCAGACCCATTCGCTAACAGCAGGAATTGGCAGAAGACCCAAAGTGTTTCCTTCTCTCTCTCTCTCTCACACACACACACACACACACACACATACAGTACAGTGCAGACACATAAGCTATTACACTTGCTTATTTTACACACTAAAAACATGATTAAAGGAATAGTTCACACAAACTATTTGTATATGGAAATTTGCTGACTATTTAGCCGCCCTTAACCTATTTTACCCCTTTTACAAGATGTAAGATAAACCTTTGGTGTCTCCACAATGTGCCTGTTATTATAGCCTCCAGAATTTGCCCAATTTGGTGTTTGAGTATACTGAAGCTGTTTTTGTAGCCTGTGGCTTTAAATGAAAATGAGCTGCTTCTCCACGCCGGATAAAAAATGGCATTGGCAAGTTGACAAAATTTTGACAGTTTTGAAACTTAACTTTCATATGCAAAATAACTGTGTGCTCCTACTCCATTTAGCATTTAGTTAGTACTGACCAGTGCATAGCAACTTTACAGTCTTTATTACAAACATGCTCTGTTTTAAAAACGTTTTAAACGTATAAAACTTATAAAAATCACAGAGAGTTGTAACAAATATTTTAATTCCCAGTTTATTTGCAAAAAAAAAAGTTCTATGGACATGTGTTGACATGTTATTATAGAAACATGGCGCCTGTCAATCAATTCGGTGGGTGGGAAAAACCGCACTTCTAGGTCACGTTGCAGTGGGCCTCAAAATCACTGGGATTTGGGTCCTATCTTAATGTCAGGAAATTAACACCTAACAAAAACACTTGTTGTGTATATTTTACTAATATGACAGTGGACACACTATACATACACACAGTTCTGTCCAAACAGCTTACAAAAGCTGATTTTCATCAAGTGCCCTTTAAGAGGTTCCAAACCTTTATGAGTTTCTTCACTCTGTTGAACACTAAGGAGGATTTTTTAAAGAAAGCTGAAGCCCTGTAATTCTTGACAATCATAGTAAGAAAACAAATACTATGGAAGTCAGTGGTTAAAGGTTTAACAATTTTCAAAATAACTTATTTTTTGTTTAACAGGAGCAGAAAATGTGTTAAGTTTTAAAACCAGTTAAGCATGAGTAAATGTTGATAGAATTTTCATTCATTCATTCATTCATTCATTTTCTTTTCGACTTAGTCCCTTTATTAATCTGGGATCACAACAGGGGAAAGAACCGTCAACTTATCCAGCATATGTTTTATGCAGCGCATGCCCTTCCAGCCACAACCCATCTCTGATAAACTAGAATTTTCCTTTTTGGTTTAAATATTTAGTTATGGCAACAAACTGTAATTCAACTCATCAGAATAATTAGAAAGTGAATGTGAAATTAAAAGATTTTAAATTAGGAATAAAAGGATAACATGAAATTTTTTGTATAGACATATTTGAAAAACTAAGGCTGTAAATTTTTCATGTTCATACACTGTAAAAAATGATGGATTCCACACAATTTCTTCTTGTTGTCCCAACACAAATCGATTAAGTTAACTTAATCATTTTTACAAATTGAAGTGGATTGAACATAAAACAATTAAGTTATTAAAAATAACTTAAGAATTGTGTATTTAACTCATATTTAATAAGTAGTTTGAAGTATTGAGTGTAGAGACATTTTATGTATAGAGGACATCAAATTAACCCTAACCCTAACTTTTTTAAACAGATATACATACAGTTGAAGACAAAAACATTAGCCATCTTGTGTAATTGTATTTCTTTTTAAAATATTGTCCAAGTGATGTTCAACAGAGAAATATATATATTCTTCTCTCCAAAAGTGTCACAGACTATTCCAGGTTATTATTGTGACAGCTCCAGCTCTAAAACACATAGGACAGTGACTGAATTCCACGCTTCATTTTGTTCTTTCCTCACTGATAAAGGGCACTCAACTGACATGAACTGTATAGGAATTAGATGAATCAGTGAACCAGTGAGTCGGCAACAATTTCTGTGTTGGAATCGACTCTTGACTCTTGGCTATCCAGAGTCAAGAAATTGACACATTTGGATTTGACTGCTCATCAATGAAAAGAATTCAGATATTTAACATTGATGGTGTCCGCAACTGTAGTGCTAGGTTAACAATTTTCTGATTTGCCTCCGTTTAGACTTCTCTTAAGGTCTAAGGAGGAATATGGGATACTTAAAAGACAATACTGATGCCATTATGTCCCCTGAGCTATAAAACTGCAACCTTTGAGCAATAACATTTTCCTCTGGGCTGTTTTAGGGACTCAGCGCAGTGGAAAGGGAAAGTGTGTGTGTTGGTTGTGCAGCGATTGCCCTGTGAGGCAGTCAGGTGAAATAGGTGGGTAATTGAAAGCTACATCATTACATCCAGCTTTGTCTTCCCTCCTGCCTCTATTTCCCTCACCTCCTCCCTCTAGCACTTCTATCTATTCGCCCCATTGTCTACAGTTGCGTCCCGGCACACAAAAAAACGTCCCTCTTTCCTGGCCGGGCTTCTACAACAACTGATCCAATGTCTCAATACTGCTGTGAGCTCGTTTCCTGCTCTGCTTTTGTTCTCAATTCACTTCTTTTACCTTCAGCCCATCACTATCCACAAACATTTAAAAGCCGCTTTTCTTTGAAACCGCGGTGGGTTTTGTGCTAGAGTGGGATTTAAATTATAGCGGGATTATGTGTGAAGCAAAGAGTTGGATTTATAAAGATCACTTCTATGCACAAACACACACACACACACACACACACACACACACACACACACACACACACACACTATTTATTATCTTCCTTTCTCCTTGTCTTCTCTTTTGCTGTCTCTCACTCTGCCACCTCTCGTTGCCAAACCTCTGACACACACTTCTTTGTCTGAGCCAAAACAGAGCGGTATTGTGAATGGTTTAATGAAAGTGGGAGGCTTATTTGCAAAAGAGAGTTCACTAGCCCTCAGCTCAGAAAAAATACAGGAATTAAACAGATTTCAGGCTGGAGGGTGACATGCTACAGAACATAATGCCTTTATATGGCAGGCATTTAAAGGGCAGAGGTCCAACAACAGTGTTTTAAAATACATCTTTCATATATACAGAACACAGGGAAGGGAAAGTAAATACTGAACAGGGAAAACATAAACCAGCTTTTGTAGTACATGATGATATAAAGTTAAATTGTCAGGGTTAAATACATATTTACCTAATAGTTAAACAGAGAGGAAAATATCCTGTGAATTTTATTTAAATTGGGGTACAGTAGAAATATTACAGAAATTACAGAATGACATATTGGTGCCTTATTCACAATTTATTTACAATATATTCCATCAAAGTAATAATTCATATATTGTACTTCCAAAAATACATGGTGTATATAATTAACTGATTTAGTCATAAATTAGTTTCTATTAATTAAATGTCATAATTTATTAATTCTTTGTAAATTCCTTACGATTAAGGCCATTATTAGCATATGTTACAATACTGTCTTGATCACCAGAGAGTTAGCCTAAGTAGATCACTGGAGAACGCTCTGGTTACTAAAGTAACCCTCGTTCCCCGAGGGGGAGAACGGAAATGCTATGTGGAAACTTCCACTATGGAGATTTCGTTCAGAAAGCCAATCACCTGAAAGAGTATGTAATCGGGCCAATGAAATGCCAATGAGTTGGCAGCTTCAGCTTGAGCAGCTGAGGCTTGTTGCAATTAATTTGGCTTTAAGAGCACATAGCGAGCAGGCCAAAGCATCCTTTTTTTAGCTGAAGAGACTTCCACCTCAACAGCCAAGGGGCAATCATTATGGCGAAGAGACATAGCATTTTCGTTCTCCCCCTCGGGGAACGAGGGTTACTTTAGTAAACAGAGCGTTCCCCTTCGGAAGGGGAACTTCAATGCTATGTGGAAACTTCCACTATGGGGAAATGTATGGAAAACGCCATAATGATTGAACCTTACCTTTGCCCCCGATGAGAGGTTTGCCATGCAAAAAAAAGTGTGAGCGCACCTTGATCACCAGAAGCGCGGTCTTCCAACGTGTTCCCTGGCCCATACTTATCCCACTTTAACAGAAGATTTACAGATTTACATATTTTTTCGGGAGCCACAAGAACGTCTAGAATGATCTCTAGAAATTTAATATGACAGTACATTGGGAAGCATGCACTCTCGATAGGGAGGACGCTGCGGAGGCCACCTGCTACCCAAGTGGGGAGACTAATGGCAAAGAGCATATGAACTAACCCTGAGACGGGGGAGTACGCATATGAAAATAAGATGGTTAGCGGTTAGGGAAGACACGGGTCCGCCTGTGAGGGGGGACTGCACCGTGGCAGTATAAGCATATGGGATCGCCTACTGGGCATCGCACATAGCGGGCACCTATTCCCAGAATGTGGGCTAACCAGCGGGCAGACCTACAATGTAACGGGCCAGCGCCTGACTCCTCTGTTGAGCCAGATGCTGGGGGCCTCGGTGAATAAACGCACGTATCTCTGTGTTGGGGAGAATGGTGCAGCAAGCGTATTTCAACACCTTCACCTAGTTGTTTCATTAATCACCAAGGGTTACCTAATACCCTTGAGGAAACCAGCTCCACTCGCAGATTGTACAACCTTGCAAATGTGTTAGGTGTTGCCCAGCCTGCAGCTCTGCAGATGTCTGCTAGAGAGGCGCCACGTGTATGCGCCCAAGAGGATGCTATGCTCCGAGTGGAGTGTGCTCGAACCCCTGGGGGACACGGCTCGTCCTGGCTCTGGTAAGCGAGGGAGATGGCATCCACTATCCAGTGGGCCAACCTCTGTTTAGATACGGCATTTCCCTTCTGCCGACCACTGTAACAGATGAAGAGCTGCTCAGATGATCTGAAGCTCTGAGTGTGGTCCAGATAGATTCGCAAAGCGCAAACTGGACAAAGTAATGAAAGGGCTGGGTCTCCCTTGCAGGCTCACTACCTGGTCTCTGAATGGAGTGGTAGGAACTTTGGGCACATATCTAGGCGGGGGTCTAAGGACAATGTGAGAATAGGCCGGCTCGAATTCTAGGCACGAGTCACTGACCAAAAATGCCTTCAAATCCCGACCCTCTTGATAGAAGCCAATGCGACCAGCAGAGCTATATATCAACCACCGCTATTGGTAGCCTAAGTCTTCCTTGCATCTAAGGACCAAATGTGGAGGTTCCAAAGATCCAGGCGAGGGTGCCAGATGGTGCCCTGTCCCTGAGAGAGTAGGTCCTCTCTCAAAGGGATCTGCCAGGGGAGGGCTGTCGCGAGGAGTGAGAGTTCTGACATCCGGTTGAAGTCCGGTTGGGCCAGAGGGGCGCAACTAGCAAGACCTGTTCCTCGTCCTCCCTGACCTTGCACAGGAACTTTGCGAGCAAGCTCACTGGGGGAAACGCATATTTGTGCATTCCCCGAGGCCAGCTGTGAGCCAGTGCATCTGTGCCGAGAGAGCCCTCGGTCAGGAAAAAAACCACTGCCAATGAGCGTTCTCGGGGGAAGCAAACAGATCGACCTGGGCTTCCCCGAATCGCGCCCATATCAGCTGAATCGACTCGGGGTGGAGTCTCCATTCTCCTGGACGTAAGGGCTGCTGTGAGAGCTCGTCAGCTGCACGGTTGAGCTCGCCTGGAATGTGAATGGCACGCAGCGATTTCAGCCGCGTATGACTTCAGAGGAGCAGACGGCAAGCGAGCTGAGACATGTGGCAAGAGCGGATACCCCCCATACGGTTCATTTACACCACCGATGTCGTGCTGTCCATCCTGACCAGCATGTGTTGTCGCTCTAGCACCAGAAAAAAAGGCGGAGAACGAGGAACACTGCCAACAGCTCTAGGCAATTGATTTGCCAATGCAGCTGGGTATCCTTCCACAGGCCCGCAACTGCATGCCCGCAACACAAGGCCCCCCAGTCTGTGCTGGAAGCATCTGTTGAGACAACAACATGACTGGACACCTGTCCTAGAGGCACTCCGGCCTGTAGGAACGAGGGGTCATTCCAGGGGATGAGGGTGCGGCGACACAACGCAGTTACAGAGACCCGGTGTGTGCCCGCGTGCCATGCGCGTCTGGGGACTCGATCGTGAAGCCAGTGCTGTAGTGGTCTCATATGGAGTAAACCGAGCAGTGTGACGGTGGCTGCAAATGCCATATGCCCCAGGAGCCTCTGAAAGGATTTCAGTGGGACCACTATTTTTGCTGTCGAACTCTCTCAGACAATTCAGCATTAGATGAGCTAGCTCTCCGGAGAAGCGCGTTGTCATGGTGACCGAGTCCAGCTCCAACCCGAGAAAAGAGATCCTCTGTTTCGGTTGACCTGAAAACCCAACAGATGGAGGTGCTGGAGCACCTTGTCTAACCAGCGCTAACCAGGCAGGCAGAGCCTTCGCTAATAGACTCATTGCTACAATCGATGACGTATCTGCAGCGGGGCAGCGCAGAGTGGGAGAGCTGAACCGGGAAGCGCTGGGGTCTTGCAGAAGAGCTGGAGATAAGAGAGTCACACTCACCTCATTCCCAAACTCTGGAGAGGGGGCTTGAGGAGTGGGAGAAAGGAGACCGTCCTCCCAGGTCCTGTGAGCCATTGGCGAAATGCACCGAACCTGCGAGGGCTAGAAGGCATAGTGTCCCGGACTGGCAGTGTTCAGGCTGTCACATCCGGAGAAGTGGAAAAGTGCTCTTTCATTGAGGTTTTGGTGGCACTGAAAAGTGCTGTTGGAATTGGAGCCCAGCCCTCCACCGGGGAAAAAGCTAACTCCCTCTTCTCCGCATGGCCTGTCTCAGGGAAGTTTTGCTGTCCATTTACCGAACTTAGCGGAGCCCTGGGCAGGGGGGCTGCCAGCTTACGAGGTGCTCGACGTGGCGGGGGCGGGGCAGCTCTCGTAGGCGGGCGCCCTCTGTGAGGAGCAGCAGATGTGGATGGCTCGGCGGGCAGAGCGGTGTTACGTTCCCGCCGATAGATGATATTGCCCATCGCATCAGACTGCTCTTTCACTGCCTTGAATTCCTGGGTGAATTTACCGACGGTGTCGCTGAACAGGCCAGCCTGGGATATGGGGGAGTCAAGGAAGCGAACTTTGTCAACCTCGCGCATATCTGCCAGGTTTAGCCAGAGGTGGCGCTCCTGGACCACTAATTTGGCCATCGACCTTCCCAGCGAACACGCAGCGGACCTAGTGGTCCGAAGAGCATAGTCAGTTGCGGTGTGGAGCTCATGTAATAAGCCTGGGTCGGAAGAAGGGGACGAGAGGCTTCGAATGACTGGCCTTCTTATCCTCAACGTAGCACCCATCTAGGACATCTTGAAAAAGACGCGCTGCATGACTGTGTTGCTCTTTTAGGTGAAAGTGCAATACAAACCGCTCTGGGAGGACCGGACCCAAAAGACGCCAAGCAAGGGAGAAACCCAGCTTGACCGTCTGCCACTGCGTGTACCACACTCTGTACCAGGAGACCGCTCTCCTTTTACTCTCTCTCGCAGATTTGACTGGAAATCAGCTGGAGGAACCCTCATCGACTCTCTCAGAATGCTGTGAAGTCGTCTGAAGCGAAAAGGATGCCTTGGCTTGCTCGCTCTGGGCTCTTATAGCCAAATTAATTGCAACGAGCCTCAGCTGCACAAGCTAAAGCTGCCAACTCATTGGCATTTTATTGGCCCGTTTACATACTCTTTCAGATGATTGGCTTTCTGAATGAAATCCCCATAGTGGAAGTTTCCACATAGCATTGAAGTTCCCCTTCCGAAGGGGAACTACACATCTGTCACTGAACTGGACTACAAATACTATCATGCACCTCACACACACCAGTTCCTGATTCCCTCTGATTACTCACGCACAGCTGGAAGCTAATGATGAACTGATTACCAGGACTATAAATACACCTCACATTCACACACACACAGTGCTAAGTCTTGTTTGTCTGTAACATTGCAAAGCCCTAGTCTAGCCTTGCTGTGTTTTCTAGCCTTTATTTGTTTATTCTGTTTACTGCCTGCACAGACCACTGCCTGTGACCACGACTATGCTTTTTGAGTACCCAGCTGATACGTTTTTTCCTGTTGACCATTGCCTGTCTGATTAAGCTGTAAATAAACTGTGATTGGACCCTCAACTCTGTTCTACCCCGACTCTATTGTTACTTAAAACTCTAAAAATACTGGTTTATTTTAACCTAGCATTGAGTCAAAATGGACAAACACATCTGTTGGGTTAAAAGTCTAATTTAACCCAATATTGGATTTATTTTTTGACCCAATGATGGATTAAAACAACACAGCATTTTTATAGTGCAACTAATGCCGTGCTCACATTATAGTTGCCTTAAACTGTGCCGAATCCCAATTGTCCCCTCTCCCCCTCGGCATACACTCACACAGCATTTTGTCTTCCGAACCTGAGCATGCTTACGTCATTGATGATGCAACTGTTCAGTTTAACAAGAAGAGAAGCGCTTTCGCAAATATTTATACAACTTGCGTTTAGCCAGGGTAAATGATTTTAATCCAGTTGCTTCATCCTCTGTGAGTTTTAAAGCTTGGTTTCTTCAGGAAAGCCCAGAAGCATTCTCAGTTGTGTTTCTCTGGAGGTTCCCAGACCTGCTGGGTCAGGTTGGAGGACTCATCACAGGGCAAGCAGGGTGAAAGTGCAGTCAGGAAAGCACAATGTCATACTACAGTCTTCTCAGTTAAAGATATGTCACAGAAGCAAGACTTTATTTTAGGATCTTTGGAACTGACTAAAAAGCCTTCGGATACGTACTGACAAAATAAATATCTGAGAATACACTCCAGTACAGGTCACGGATTCATTTTGGTGAGACCTGAAAATCAAAAATTGATGCTACTAAAATCTCTGAGAGCTTTTAAACCATTCATGTGCATAAGTACAGCGGCTATAAAAAGCTTTACACGTTTCATTAATGGATGGCTTTTTATACTGTCCGGACTGTATAACTAGTAAAACTAGTCAAGCTCAAGCACAGCTCAAGGGATATGATTGAAACAAAAGGTTACAGATGACTGTTCAAGCAATAAAATCACTCAATATACTGAATGTGCTGCCATGTAAAAAGAAGCCTCTCAGTGGCCTTTGTTCCACCAACAACAACATCCATTTACAAAATTCATTTCCCTGGGCTCTTCCAAACATTACCTGCATAATTCCCAAATTTAAAGCATATTAAATAGACAGTGTTACCCGCTGGGGCTGGTTATCCCAGAGGCAGTCTTGAAGATCTTGTAAGAGACTCTGGTAAGAGTTCAGAGGGAGTCTTTAATGTCATAATTTACTCACAATAAAGATTTGCACCCCTACAGACGCTCGTTTAAGAGACTTCATTTCTCCTGCTGTGCTCCAGCTGCAGGGAAAGAGAGAGAGGGGGGGGGGCTTAGACATAATGGCCCATAAGTCAGTCTTTCTAATCTAGGTGAATATGCTGAGAGTACATGGACTTTGGAAGGTTGCTAGTTAAGGATTTGACTTTGAGTATCTTAAAGTCTTCATGGCATAGATTTAAGAACGTAGTGGAAATGACCTTTACTAGTCATTTGAGTTTACATTAATCAAACTGACTAGAATATTAAGTAACTTAAAACACTTTGTTGAAACCTGATTAATGTATCAGCTACATGAGCTGACTGTTTTGAGGATTGCATAGGAGGGGCAGCGGTGCCTGTAATGGAAAAGAAGGGAATCCCGCCATTTTTATATTTATTTCAAAGTGTTTTCATGCTTAAATAAAATGAAAAGACAGAACATATTCACATTTAAGAGCAAGGGGCTTCCCCTGGTGGTTTGGCGGTATGGTTTGCGTATAGGGAGGGTCGGCTAGGTTCTTTGATGTTTATTGCCACCCTTCACAGAAAGATTAAAACATGAGAGAAATATGAGAAAATATCTTTATTGGATGATAGCGGGACAGAATTGTAAAATACCGGCGAATCCAGAGAAAAACGGAAGGGTTGACAGGTATGGGCAGATTTTGCTTTGCTTTGGTTACACCAAATTCTTACCCTATCTGAATTCCACACACTTTATTTTTCAGTCTTCTATTGTCTAATTCTGGTGGTCAGACCATTTAAATTTAACCTCAGTTTGCAATTTTTAGTTGGTTGAAACAGCACCCAATATGATCTTCTGCTACTGTAGCTCATCTGCTTTAAAGTTCAGTTTGTTTTGTGTTCTGCAGACCTTAAAAATAAAAAGTGTTTGTTTGAGTTTTCAAATTGAAATTGACTCAAAATTATGGTCTACTGTAATTAGTGGAAATTAAATTAGGCTGTAATTTAAAATGTCCCTATTTACTGTAAAGCTATAGCCTACTGTAGTTTTAATCCTGATGAATGCTCTATATTTGGAGCATGTGCGCATGGGAGGAGCAGGGATGCATTTAGTACCTCGGTGAGAATATTAACCCCTCAGAACAGCAGGTTTAGTGAATGTCAAAGGCAGAACGCTGAGACGCAATGCGTTTCCCTCTGCGCTGTCTGTCTGAATTTATGGACTCTATTCATTTCCTCTGCCGGAATTCCTTCACACAGGAAATGAATCATAGATTCTGACATAGAGTCATAGGAGGTTTTCTGCAATAAGAGCAGCTTCTTGTGATAAATGGAGGAGTGAATGTCCCCCACAATCCATTGCATTCTCTCTCACTGTGGAGCTGCAACATTGTGACATTGACCAGCACTGCACCACATGCACATACCTTGCAGAGTTTTGAACTTGTTGCCTGATTGTTTTTCTCTAACAAATTACTATAGGTGATAGTGGTTAGAAGACCAGAACACACACAAATATAATACATGTTCCTGTAGTGACACTTCATCCAAAAATCCAAAAATCTACATTTCTTGTCTGTGCTGTCATGTTTTCATTGTATGCTATCTCTGTCTCGCTCTCCTCCTCGCCATCCTTCTCTGTCTCCTGTCGCTTTGCCTTAATCACAAATGGCAGCTTATTGATTTGTGGTTGGGGCATTTTTCAGAAAATAGCACCTGACTGACAGTGCATCCCTGACCAAAACATCGTTCTCTTTGCAGACGGTGTGTGAGAGTATGTTTGTCAGCTAAGTGCAAGTATTATTTCTCTCTTTTTTGATGCACTTTTCATGATGGGGCAAGGTTGAGGAATCAGACTTTCCCTACCTATAAAAAAGGAAACAGGCCAGCTCACACACAATTGTGATTAATTAGCTGCCCATCATGGCGGTTGTGGGTTCTGGATGGATTGGCTATTAGAGCTGAATGGAAGAGAAGGAGGCCAGCAAGGTAAGCTGTCTGTGGCCTGATGGCTGGAGACATGGCAGAGAGAGAAAGAGAGATAGACAGAGAGAGATAGACAGAGAGAGAGAGAGAGAGAGAGAGAGAGAGAGAGAGAGAGTACATTTGCTCATTCAGTCCAAAGTATATGCTTTTGCCACAGCACACATGAATACCAGTAGTCCCAGTTTTAGAGTCCCTCATTTATAGACCTGATGTAGAGAATGACTGATTAAACACAGTGTATGGGACATTTAAACCTTCTTATAATTCATGCACAATTATGAAGTGCATCCGTTTTGTTGAACTGGCTTATCCGCAACAGCAGAGCCCTTGAAGTTCTTTTGAGTCTTTTTTACATTGATTGTTTCACACTTCTGTTAATCTTGTCACATCAGTTCACTTACATTTCAACAATGTATTTGTTGTTGTAGCTTAATGAATTGATGAAAAGCTAGCTCATGCTTTTATGGCCACTAGATTAGATTACTGTAATGCTCTGTTCGCTGGTTGCCCATGCAGGATCCTCTTTTAATAAACATCAGTTAGTGTAAAATGCAGATGCCAGAGTTCTTGCCAGGTCAAGAAAATATGATCATATCACCCAAAATGTATCTTCCTTACACCAGCTTTTTGTTAAGTTCCATATTGATGATAAAATATTGGTTCTTACCTATAAAAGCTTTAAATAGTTTAGCTCCTGTTTGTCTAACTAACTTTCTATCTCACTACAATCCAACCTGCTCTTTAAGATCTCAAAACCCAGGGCTTCAGCTAGTACCCGGTATAGCAAAGTCCACTAAAGACGTTCTCATAAATGGATCCTAAACTCTGGAATGGCCTCCCCGATAATTGTCTGAGGCTCAGACACACTTTCTCTCAGTTCAAAACTAGATTAAAGACCTATCTTTTTATTGAAGCAAATACACAACGCATATTTTCTTTGCACTTTATTTCCACCTACGGATGCCCATCCTAAGACCTCTAGAGATTGTGTAGCATCACTTGCTGAAATCCAAGACCTGTAAAGAGATGATGCCAACCAATGAGAGCACATAGACTTAATATACAAATACCCTTCATTGAACATGTACACAGACATCACTTATGTAGCTGCAAGTTAATTATGTTAAATTATATATA
>CAIGQZ010032144.1:2990494-3000580 GCA_903798205.1 Danio tinwini
TTGGTGCAAATGCTCTCCGATCTTATCTGGTTAAACAAGTAAAAAAGCTTCAGTATATAATCATTTCTTTACATCATTATATCATATTTTGTTATTGGGTTTTGTTAAAAAAAAATTTTTTTGCAAGTTTGTAATGTTCTTTAGTATTTTTTTTATATTACTAGTTAGGTTTAAGTCCTTATTATTTCTCATTTTTAAGCTTAATTTTTATATTCAACTTTGATCAGTTGCTTGTCAAGACAGTATTTCAATATTTCAGCATTAATTAAATTGTGTTAATTGTATTACATGGGTTTGAAATAATAATTTTGTAAAAATATTGCACTTTATAGATGTTATCTAATTTTTGAAAATTTTCTCTTTTTTTATTTCTACTTCAGGGGGGGTTTGAAAGCCTCACCTCCCACTGACAAAGTTCAGAAAATGACCCCTATATGAGCCCATTTATTCCGTTTTTGACTGCTATGACACCATAAACTGTGAAAATTATTAATAGAAAAAGGCTTTATAAGACAAATTAAATTTCAAATTATTCAAGTTGCCAAACTCTGAGGAAAGTTGAATGAGCTGGCCAGTTTGTTATTTGCCTATAGGCTACAGTTTTTATTTTAAAACAAGTTTTACTAGATTCCTATTTCTTAAATGATGGATGATAAGAAATTTGTATTAAAAAATAAGTATTTTTCCATTTGTTTTTTTATTAAATGCTAATGTCATAACAATATTTATAAAACTGAATTAACTTACAGTTTAAATTCAAATTTGTAAATAAATATTTCATAAAATTGTATGGTAAGCATTTTGACAAAATTGTAGGAAATATTTTTGGTGCATCAAAACAGTGTGGTTATAATCACCATCCGACAAGCTGATCCAGCAAAGATTAGTGATGCATAATTGAATAGAAAATGGGACGAAAAAAGAACCACCGCTACAGGCCTGTATTTAGTTTTAACTTATTTTATTCAGTTGCCAAGATAACATTTCTAATTGTCATTTAATATATAGCCTTTTTGATTGACATTTATATTTTTATTATTTATAGATATCATATTTTTTGGTGTTTTAGTTTTGTTATTATGCATTAATTTTAGTTAACCCTGGCCCATGTTTGCCCTCAGCAGATATACAGTTTTTCTTTCTAATTTTACATCACTTATTTATCCTTCACTCTTCGTGCCTTTCGTACAACTAAAACATTGACATTTCAGTTTGAAACGTAGGGTCCCTTTAAACCACCCGCGCGTGCACACACACACACACACACACATACACACACACACAAACACACGCATACAGCAATACAAACACACGCACACAACAAAGATATTTTGAGAGTGCCATCTGCGATCGTGCCAACGCAGACTGAAGTTCCTGTAGCCTAGATGTCTCTCTTGTTGATCAATCCTTAATTATTCCCTGGACTCCTCTTCTGGCTCACTGCCCTTCAATCCCACACTCTTAATTACTTTTTTAAAAAAGAGAGAAACAAACAATTATGCAAAGATCTTCCCTCCCTCTATTTATGGAGGAAATACCTCTGGGAGGAGGAGTGGGGCAAGAGTGAAGTTAATAAGTGCTCATCCTTCTCTTTTCTTTGTGAGATAAATGAATTGATAAACAAAAACGCCCTCTCCAAACTTGCGGCTTGACAGCAGACAGAGAGCCCCAGGAGGCACTGCAGCAACAGTGGATTTTGGTCCCAGATCTCTGTGATTGGATGGATTTTGGGCACCGGCGCGCCCGCGTGGCACAATCGGACGCGGCACTGCTGGAATCTCTCGCCCGGTCGATGGGGCTGTGTTTAATGGCTGCTGTTGTTTCCTGCTTGTACACCGTAGAGTTGAATGAATTAGATTTGTGGCCTCTGCGGCTCGCGGATCATCCATGAATAAATATTACAGAGTATATTTATGACGTATCGATTTGCCTCCGCGCTGTGATTATGTGGAGCTGGCGCTTTGCGGGTCGGAGTGCACTGCTCTGAAGGAGACCGCCGAACTGTTAGCTGAAGTCACTGTGACTTTGGTTAGGTCATCGCTCATTAATATGAGGTGATTTCAACAAGCCACCTCTTATACCTCAGATGACCGCACTAATTAAAACAGGACTCTCCGTCTCTCCTTTTCTCCCCCTCCTCTCTAATAATCCATCTCGGTACAAAGTCTTTTGCAGTCCTTTTCTTTAATGCCTATTACTTACATTCCATTAAAAAGGCAGTTAGGGGGACTGTCTCAGGAGCCAAGGCTATTTTCAGAAAACTAAAACTAAGTAAAACTGTTGGTTAACTCAAATGGAATAAAAAAATCACAATAAATGAACAACTAAAACTAAATGAAGAGTCACTGGATAACTAAAATAAAGCAATAATAAGCAAAATAAATTTTCTAAATTAATAAGCACTCATTCTGTAGTGGAAAATCTGCAACTGTTTAGAGAAGTACCTCTAGATGGCACTTAAAAATCCAAATGCTTTTTTTTATTTGCCTAAAAAAAAAAAAATAGGCATGTTTAGCTACAGTGTAAAAAAAGTTTGCAGCTGGGGTGCTGGAAAAAAAGTAAAATAACGGCTGTTAATTACAGAAATTTACCGTAAAATAACAGACATAAAATGACAGAAATTTACTTTAGATGTAAATTTCCAGTAAATTTCTGTCATTTAACATTTGTTATTTTACTGTAAATTTCTGTAATTTAACCCCAGCTGCTGGAAAAAAAGTAAAATAACAGATTTTTTTACAGTGTAGATGCATGATCTTTAAAATTAAGAAATTTGTATTTATTTATATATTATTGTTTATAATTTGTTCTTTTAATTGCTTTTGTTTACATATCATTTTGTAGTTTTGGGTTCCACGTCTGACTAGTTACTATTATTACTAAAATGTTTATCTTAAGCTGTGTAGGCCTTAAAATTAGCTTTGGTCTGCACTTGCTATTGCTCACACACTTTAACTCTGTTAAACTAGAATTACTCAAACAAAAACTGAAACCAAATATATAAAATCTAAATAGAAATATGTTCCCCAAAGTAAACTAAAAACTGAACTGAAATTTACAGCAGTTTTTTAATATATTAAAATAAAAACATATCAAAAATGTAAAACTTTAATAACCTTGCTTAGGAGTAATACTGAATATACTCGTTTAAGAATACATGTATAAGGTGGAATGTTTAAATTAACTCCCAGGATGCTGGCTATGGAGACCTTTCCCTAATGTTTCCTACATTACCATACTGGTGTACTCTATTAAAAAATCCTGAACCACTGAGAATAAATCCTATCAGACCCTCAGTGACCCCCTTCCACATTTACACAAGAATTTTGAGGCATTCAAACTCAATTGGGAATGCTTAATTTTAGATGAGTTCAGTTTTGATTTTGAATAGACAACCTGCAAATAGAAGCAATGGTTTCATCCACACTGTAATGTTACAGAATGACTGAACTCAAATGTTGCATTTGGTCATCTTGCGCATTTGGTATCCAAAATCATGCAACCTGGGACATTTTGTGGTTAAGTTTATTTAACCTTAAATAAACCACCGTCAACAAAGGCATTGTGTTTTGTTTTTGTTTTCAAAGTTGCATCATGGAGCACACTCAAAGTGTTGCCATATCCAGACTTTGTTGAGCATTTTAAGCTCTAAAAACTGTTGAGTTAAGTAGACAACTTCAGGTTGAAATATTTTAGTGTTTGGTTATTTATTTTCAGTATAAATGTTTGGGATTAATATTGTAATGAGCTTGTTCTCATTTGCTATGGTATTTATACTAATAACATCTGGCATCATGAATAGGTCAAAAATCTTTCCCTTTGATTTTTTATTGTTTTTGTTTTGCATACAAAAAAATGACACATCTCTGAAACATGTTTAAATGAGAAATCAATAAACAGCCAATTTATCCGGAATGAACCACCAATCCAGCATATGTTTTTATGCAGTTGATGCCCTTCCAGCTGCAACCCATCAATGGGAAACATACACACTCATTCACACACATACACTATGGACAATTTAGCTTACCCAATTCACCTGTACCATGTCTTTGGACTTGTGGGGGAAACCGGACCACCCGGAGTAAACTTACATGAACATAGGGGGAGAACATGCAAACTCCACACAGAAATGCCAACTGACTCAGCCGAGACTCGAACCAGCAACCTTCTTGCTGTGTGGCAATCGTGCTACTGACTGCGCGATCGTGACGCCCTTATCATTTCATATAATTTTATTAATTATATTTATTACTTTTAATTACTATACTTATTACCTTTTATTTATCACTATCTGCATTTTTTGGAGTTAATTAATTGTGATTTAAATCTGGTTGTTACTCTTGTAAATTACTGAACTGTGTGTGTACTGAATAAAATAAAGCTGTAAAAGGTCAGTTGAAAAAAACTAATTTATCTGAAAGTGTGTACAAGGCCTAATGAAATAAGTAAAATGAAGAAATAATACATTTATTAACTGTATCATTTAATTAATGAAGTAAAAAAGACAAACTTTGACCTGTTTTAACAATTTTTTTATTATTAAAATAAAGTATTGATTAAAAAATTATTAATTAAACAAATTCTACTTCATAACATAAAAATTCCAGTTCAACAAGAATTCTGAATTGATTCTTTCAGTTTTATCGAAAATGTAAAAAGAAAATAAATAAAAAAAATTTTTATATACCAGTCTGCATATATGGTGCACATTGGTTATGATCTCTGGTAATGATTAGCTCTTCTAAAGGCATTTTGAGAAAAAATAGCTCTTTATTCAATTAACAAAACATTTACAAAAGACTCAAGTCATAAGTGGTGCAACCTGCTTTGCAGAATATATATTTGTTGCACATTGTAGTGCAGCAAAACATCCCTGATTTCTCAGAAATGTCCCCTCTGTGGCTTGTGCAAAGTAGATTATTAATAGCTATGGGCTTGCACAATGGTAAACTGCTCAGCCAATTACTCAGAAAGAACAAAAATGTACTGTACAGTATTCTGCATGCATAATATCTGCAACAGTTTGGGGCCCCCAAGTGGTCAGAGACCAAGCCATTCTGTGCCCCATTGGGCTGTGTGTGTGTATGTGTTTGTTACTTTTGTTTGTTTGTCTGTGATGTCTGAAGTGTCCAGTGTGTAGCAGTGTTAATGAAAATAAATGTGTGTGTAGAGAGGGGGCGTGGAACAGATCGATAGGTTAGCATCACCAGGGCTGGGATTGGGGGTGATTATTGCTGATCGGGACCCGCTAGAGATCAATGGCCCCCGCTCTGAGGCTTATCCTCTGATGGATGCTCTTTTGCATATAATCTGTCCTCAGAGAATAGGGCTATGAGACATGTTCATTTAACCTCATAGTGATGGCACAGGGCTCTTAAAGGGATAGTTCACCCAAATGAAAAATTTACATTTTGTCATCTTTTAATAAACCTGTATTATTTACTTTAAAATTTTGTATATTGAAATATATTTTAATGTGTGCATTTTTTGTATTATTTATTTCATTTATTATTGTTATTATTAATAATTATTATAAAAAAATAAATATAATATTGTTCTAAAATCTAATATAATAAAACATAATAATAATATAATATAATGTATAATATATTACATATTTTTATAATATATCAAATAAAATTTTGTTCTGTTGGCTTCATCAAACATGGACCTTCAGCATGCACTAGGGCGGTTTGCTGCTGAGTGTGATGCAGCTGGAATGAGAATCAGCACCTCCAAGTCCGAGGCCATGGTGTTCCACAGGAAAAAGGTGGTTTGTCATCTTCAGGTTGGAGAAATGTCCTTACCCCAGGTGGAGGAGATCAAGTATCTTGGGGTTTTGTTCATAATGGGGGAAAGAAGGAATGTGAGATTGACAGGTGCACGTTTCATGCAGCAGATGCCCTTCCAGCTGCAACCCAACACTGGGAAACACTCACACACTCTTGCATTTACACACATACACAATGGTCAATTTAGCTTATTCAACTCACCTATACCACATGTCTTTGGACTGTGGGGGAAACTGGAGCACAGGGAGGAAACCCATATGAACACAGAGAGAACATGCAAACTCCACAAAGAAATGCCAACTGACCCAGCTCAAACCAGCGACCTTCTTGCTGTGAGGCAATTGTGCTATCCACAGCGCCACCGTGACACCCCCAGATAATATATCTGTCACTTTATTTAAAGGGCACCCATGGTGAAAAATCTACTTTTCAAGCTGTTTGGACAGACATATGTGTAGGTATAGTGTATAGACGGTCATATTGTGGTGGTATAAACACACCCAGTGCTCTTTTCAATTTAACAACATAAAATCGGTACACCAATTGGAACGGTTTTGAGACCGACCACAACTTGACGTAGGAGTGCGGTCCCCTGCCCACTGAATTAATTGACAGCTGCTTATTAACATGTCTTCGTAGTAACGTGTATAATCCTATCAACAAGAATGGACATGCGCAATGCAACCAGGAATAAAAGGTCTGTTCAGTTTGCTAGGATCATCCATCATCATCAAATGTGATGAAGAGTGAGTTTTACAAGTTTAAAATGTTTTAAAACAGTGCATGTTAATGAATTACAGCAATTTACTTCAGCTTTACTTCATCACCACAGCCGCATGTCAGTACAATATAAAAGAGGACGTTTCAATCCCGGTTTGTGGACGTTAAATCAGGTTTATTTTGTACATTAACATAACAGATATCCATACAGCAGTGAATATGAACCTGTATCCAGTCACAATTGCGTGCAAAAACAGTGCAAATCTAAACGCGCGCTGTCTGTGTGTGTGTGTTCGTGCTGTGTGTGTGTATCTGTGTGTGTGCGTGAACTTTGTAACGACATTGTGTGTGACTCATCGTTGCAAATCCATATCAAATGCATTAGATAATCATTGGTAAAGTTCTTACTGTAGTATTTCTCACAAACTTTATGTGAGATTAGCTTCCTTTATGTCTGTCTGTTGTTTGAAGCAGCCGAGGGAGGAGATTAAGGCACGCTGACAGGCACGTGGAAACAGTCGGCGTGAACGACTAGCCTTAAAGGCGCAGTACACAAAAAAAAACGCTACCTGATGGTTAAAGCTATAAAACAGAAACTTCTAAAAGGTATAAGAAAAAATCTGATGGGCAGAAACTTTACAGACACATTCTGGAGACACAAAAGACTTAAATTAAATCTGGAAAAAGGGGTAACCTAGGTGCCCTTTAAGCTAACCCAACTGTTTTTACATACTTTAATCCACTCTTATTCTCACATAAAACAGTAAAATCCTTGTAAATCAGTCAAACTACTACTTTTGCTCTATTCATCCAAAATGTTACCAAATTCATTATGTCATGCTAAATATAGCTAATTCTATGTTCATGGGTGAATTTTGTAAGTCTAATAGCATTTTCAAGTCTGTAATGTCCTAAAGAGGCATCAGATGGTACTAAAAGAATACCGTCAAACATGTTGGCCCTATTTTGATGGTCACTTTTACACATTTTGCTGACTGTAAGTTACTAACATAATGATATTCAGTTAGCCGGTATTTGCCATGTGAATTTTACTTAAAAAAATGTGTAAAAAGGACCAACAAAATATGAGTTTCCTCAAACACATCAGCCATTGGCCATGAAAGCAGATAGCCCCTTCTTAAAACTCACACCATTGGTTGAGCAAATGTTGCAATGTTGGGCCGGTTGCGGATTCTCAAACAAACAGAACAATGTATATTTTTTTCACCCTAGAAAAATAAACCTGGCTCATTCATTCACTCTGAACAC
Organism: Danio tinwini; assembly: GCA_903798205.1. Lineage (NCBI taxonomy): Eukaryota > Metazoa > Chordata > Actinopteri > Cypriniformes > Danionidae > Danio > Danio tinwini. Next base: position 2,998,279 of record CAIGQZ010032144.1, read on the forward strand.
TAAACTAAGATAAATTGAAGTATTTAAAGAGACAGGAAAGACATTAACACCTTTATCCTTTCAAATAGCTAATGCAATTCAAAAAACAGCCTCATATTTCACATCTGATTAAGCTTAACTAAAAGAAATCTATCTGGATCAACAGTGACTAAGCTTGAACAGCAATGCTCGACAACAGAGAACATTCACAGATGCAAAGGTTTAATAACATATTCAATGTTAAATAAAATTAGTTATGATTAAATAACAAATAGCATAATAAGAAAATATGCGCAGGAACACCTTGAGGAGGTTGAATACCATTTTGTGCGTGTTTGTATGTGTGTGCGAGGTTGCGATTCTACACACGGTGATTCTTTCAAGTGCACTTGACATTTCATGTGTTGCCAGGCACAGTGGGCCACATCTGTTGCCTTTGCATTATTGTTTTCAGAGAGCACTGACTCCTGCCATGATACCAACATAATCCTCTAATAACAAACAAGGCATCAGAGTTCTGCTGCTGTTTACTTCAGCCCATACTATTCATGCAGGCCTTTTGATCAGTGCCCATGACCAACAGCCTTCGCACAGAAGGAATTGCTGTCATGCTGTTCCAATAAAAGCTGCTAATTCACAAACACTTGATTATTGTTGTGAATTTTGTTCATATGCTGTCGGTCGAAGCACCCAGCCAGCAGCACTCTTTCAGAATTAAGGGCCAGATTCACATGAAACATTCAACAAGGAAACTCTTCTTCACTGGCATTTTCTTCTCACTTTTTCTAACTTGGAAAGAAATAGAAGTAGCAGATGTTGTATTGTGACTTATTATAAATCCAAGTCAACTGGACTATATTGTTCTATACATCAGTTGTAAGCATGCGTTTTGATTTAAATGTATGCATAGAATAATCCTTCATTCAATTTCTTTTGGCTTAGTCCCTTGTGTATCAGGGGTTGCCACAGCAGAATGAACCGCCAATTGTTCCGGCATATGTTTTGTGAAGCAGATGCCCTTCCAGTTGCAACCCAGTACTGAGAACACTCTCACATTCACACACAGTTCATTCAATTCACCTGTAGCGCATGTCTTTGGACTGTGGGGGAAACCAAAGCACAGAAGAAACCCACGCCAACATGGGAAAAACATGCAAACTCCACACAGAAATGCCAACTGACCCAGCCATGTCATGGTTGAGTCATGGTGCCGCCTATGGATGAATCATTTACAATATAATATAATACGATGGTTATTATTATTTCATGTCAACCTAAACAAAAAAAGTGTATGAATATTTAGCATTTTGAATTTTTATAAAGGTTTGTTTTAAAATTCTAGCCACCATTAAGACTTGATGTGCATTTTTGTTTTGACATGATGCTAACAAACAGTCCTCAAGAGGGTGTAAGAGTCACATTCAGATATCTGACATTAATTGATGTAAATTCCTGATATTATTGAAGTGAGTTCTGGGAGGAAGATTGAATTGAGAACTATTTTGCTCAGCAATACTGTTCAAATCATTACTTCTATATGACCTGAAGAAAAAAAAACTAATCTTAATAGAAGACAGTTATAATCAAGCACACCATAGTAACACTGTAAATGCATATGCACTCTATAAACATTTTGCAACAAACAGTACTTGTAGATTTATTGGATGTTTTCTTTCAGATTGCAATTCTATGTTCTAGCAAACATGTTTTACATAATATTTTAGATAATCCTTATGAACTATCATGAGATTGTCATGTGTATGGCCCCATGAACCTGAAGTGACTGACTGATCTGCTAATATTGCACAATAAATGTGGCCTATACGTTATAATCCCTTCTCAGCAATATATCACATACTCTAACAGATAAAAGTAGTCACAGGCATTTATCGAAAAAAATGAAACCTTCCATTTCACAATCAGACCTGATGTAATGCTTTCTTTTGGTGGCAATGTTTAAACATGACTGTTTCGGGTGGAGATGTCACTTTTGGGGTGTGTTTCTCTGATAAATTAAATGTTTGGCCTTGAAGGACTTCAAATGTTTCTGTTGAAAAAGAAATGTCTCTGCCTGTTCTATTCTGTGTTTATATTCTTTATATCGACTGTATCTGCTGCCAATACAGTAAATGTTGTCGCAAGTTACAGTGCATACTGTGCTATACTGGATCTATACTGAACTTCTGCCCTTCCAAGGTGACTTACAGTACCAGTCTCTGCCATAGTAAAGCATCTGTTTACAGTCCCACATGGCGTACTGTAAATTGAAATGCCTTTTTTGATGCCATATGTCTCCTTTCTTCAATACGGATACATATTTATT
>CAIGQZ010032144.1:3000980-3035016 GCA_903798205.1 Danio tinwini
CACACGCACACGCACACACACACACACACACACACACACACACACACACACACACACACTTTGAACAATGTGTCTATTCTCTAATTTAAATTGTTCAGAATACTAGTTATCCACTTCTGAAACAGAAATTATGCAGATTTATTTGCAGAAATGTATAAAAGTGCATAGATTTGTCAAATAACTCACTGAGCAAACATTAAGATGACATAAACCAGAAGAAAGGCAAATATAGAAATTGATGAAACCTTTGTGTTGTAAAAGTCATACTTTGTGATCTGGGTTTGCTGTTAACGCAATTGAAAATGTATTGAAGTGTTTCTTTAAAAAAGCACACAATTTTATTTGTTGTGAGATTAATTCCAAGAATAGTTTAAGGGTTTTCTTTGCACCAAATCAAATGGTAAAAATTGTACATTAAAAATAATGATACAACACCACAAACCAGCCACTGGTATTGGCTACACCTAACCCATTTATCCATCACAACTGCCTAAATTCTTCATGGTGTAATCAACAAGTTACTCAAATATTTTACCCCATATTGACTTGATAGCACTACACAGCTTTTGATTAGCTCAATATAATACCAGAGTAGTTCATCCCAAAATGAAAATGTTCTCACAATTTTCTCACTCTCAAGTGGCTGTAAACCTTTATGAGTTTATTTCTTCTATTGAACACAAATGAAGATATTTTGAAGAAAGCTAGAAAACTGTACCAATTTAATTATATAGTAGGAAAAACAGATACTTTTGAAGTCAATGGTTACAGGTTTTCAGCTTACTTCAATACATCTTCTTTTGTGTTCAACAGGAGAAAGAAATTCTGGACAAATTATGACCATTTATTTTGGGGGGTGAACTACTCCTTTAATTTTGCTTTTGCTTTTCTTTCAGCTTGAAAAAAGTCTGACTAATCCATGGCATGAACGAGGCATTTTTGACCACTCATTAAAATATTTTGTGATGACTGTGTAAAAATCCCTGCAGATCCACAACTTTCTTCCACATTCTAATTCTGTTTGAACTTCAGCATGTGAGCAACAGATTTTTGCATTAACAGGCATACCTTATAAAGTGGCCAGTGATTGTATATATAGCAATATCACACTCGTAGCAGTGCGATATGGCTGTATATCGGCACAGATGGAAGGCGTGCCTTAGTGTCCCACCAGTGACAATATACAGCCCCATCGCACTGCTACGAGTGTGATATTGCGTTTTATACATCAGTTCGACCGCATAATCTCCACCAGGTGACAGAAATGACTTAAAAAATACATAAATGGTCCCACTTTATATTAAGTGTCCTTACCTACTGTGTACTTAGATCAAAATATAAATACAATGTATTTAATGTGTTCATCATCTATTGCAGAACACTTCTGGTGCTCTTGAGGTGGGATGTGGGTAGAATTGTGGACAGATTTGGTGGTGTGGGTAATTTTTAAGGAAAATTTTAATGGTTAAAGAGTAAGGAATGGTTCAACAATGTCAACATAGGCTCATTCTAAAAACCTAGCCCTATATAAACATTTCTGGAGATCATGAATTATGTAGGCAGAGTTACGGCTAGATTTCATCTTCAAAACGAATAATGGTACCGGGTGGTATGATGCTGTTTCTTTTCTCGTTTACGCTCATCAATTGACCACTTATCTCTGTATGGACGGCTTTTCCAATGTTATCAGTTGGTCGGGTAGCTCAACACATACATCATGGACTTGAGATGCAGAGTTGACCATGACAGCGGGGTTCAAATCCAGTGACGAATGGTTTCGGAAAGCAGGTAAGACAAAAACAAACACCAAAAAATAAAATAAACAAGTAAATAACAGGGTGAGAATGAGGTAAAACCTGAAAACGTGGCTTTTCTTTTTCTGGATTGCTTTTCAAAACTCTGTGGTTGGGTTTAGGAAAGTGGGTGCGCGGGTCAATCGGTGCTTTTTTAAAACACTATTGGTTGGGTTTAGGGAAGGGGGTGGGTGGGTCAGTTGGTCAGTCAATAAGTCAGTCAGTCGACAGTGAGAGCAAGTAGAGATCTGAAAAAAAGAGTACACAGCGGGCCTCTGGTGGATTCGCAAAAACAAAAACTGCAAAAAAATGTAGCTCCTGGGACGTATCTTGCTCTCTGCAAATGTATATAGGGGTACGTTATCAGAATGAGCCTGGGTTGAACAATGCACACTGTAAAAAAAAATTATGGGTTCCACACAATTCCATCATGTTGTCCAAACATAAATTGATTAAATTAACTCAATTGTTTTTACAAATTTAAGTGGATTGAACATAAACCAATAAAGTTGTCCCCAATAAAACCTTAAAAAATGTGTTTCTTGTTGTGTAAATATATATATATATATATATATATATATATATATATATTATAAATGTAGTTACAGAAATGAATTACAGATTACATGCAGGTATAATATTTAATCAAGCATAAGTACAATGTAAAAACATATATAAGTACATTATAATGAATGATTAATTTCAGTCAAAGTACACACTTAATTTAAAATGGGACCAAATAAATAAATAATAACAAAGCACATTCTCCAGCCAGTTCTCCTCTGACCAAGAGAAAGAAGAATGAAGTAGTGTTAGCCAGCAGTATACGACTGCTGCTGTGTAAATATAGCCTTAGTAAGTTGTAAACCTATCAGTAAACGACTGTGAACAACACAAGGGAATTGAACAAAGAACTTTTCACATCTTGACACAAGACTGAAATATGAAATCCTGATCTGTATTAAGCGGTGCGGTTATTGTTGAACACAGAGACAAATCGTGCTCATCTCCAATGACCCCGGCGAGGAAAATGAAAGTCCACACCCTATCAGTAAATAAATCAATCAAAATTTAATTCAGACTTGCACACAGTGACCTTCACATCGGCGGACTTATAAAAACGGCCATCATGCCACGTGAATTTCATTTACGGCCTCCTACTCTCTGTCCTCTAAAAGCAATAAGGAGTAATTGGGGATGGCACTCACTCATACCAAATGATCTTTTTCAGTCCTCTCCACCGAGCTGTCAGGGAAACACAATCCCTCTCTCTGTCTCTCACTCTCTCCCTGCTCTCGTTCTCCTCGATGCGCATTTATCCCATTACTCTCACTGTGGAGACTAATTAACTCTGCATAAGTGAAAATGAGAATTGGTTTCTAGTGGGTGTTGGACGGATGACAGAGCCTCTCAATTCTCGCGTATGCAGTTTACACACCTTTGGCTTCCTCTGTGATTGTTAATCTGTATGTCCCCAATTAAAGCCCATTGGGGGTGTCATCGCGATGTCATCAGGTGTGTGCTCATTAACACTTGATGGTTAACTCGGCCCACTCAAGACCTGGCATGGCCTCATTTGTTTCGCTGTGTAACAAAACCGATTTGAAAGGAGCATCATATGTTTTCCTCAATTAAGAAATATCACAAGCAAGGGTGCTGTTACACTGAATATCTGCTTGATATCTGGCCATGAAGCTAAAGATACTCATAACACTGTTGATATTTGGTAAAGAAACAATGGGTGCAGGGGCATGTGTGTGTACCGCTGTAACTGGGTACCCCTTTAGTCTCATTTTTCAAATGCTATTGCTTTGGTGTAATTACACCAATGCAAAAGTCTTGTAAGGTACAGGAATTATACTGGGTGTAATCAGAGTGTAATACAGTTATTTTGTTTTATACAACAGTTTTGTCTGGTTCTTGAATCTGATTGGCTGATAGCCTTGCAATATTCTGCAAGTAACAGCACTCATTCAGCCTTTTCATCCTTCACTCTTGTGTATTATTCCGCCCAGGGCTTAATTTGTGGCGGAACACCCCGGATCCGAATCCGGCACCTCTGAAATCTGATCCGGCACCTCATTTTACCAATCTCCCTCCTCAAACGCCCTCCTCCCCCGTCCGCTGTTCACTTTCACTTTATTCCGCGACTCCCAAACTCTCCTCACTTTCGTCCGTGACACCCCTCCACCATCCATTAACATAACATGCCAGATCCGTTACCCCAATCTGTTCCGGGACCTCGCAATTCACAAATTAAGCACTGAATCCGCCCACATACAGCAACAAACAGAGGACGCTACACTTTCATAAATATTGCTGCTGTTGGACAACATAATGTACTTTTGAGGCTTTTTTTAGTCGAGAATGTAGTTGTTTAGATTGCAACTATGCAGTTTATGTATAAAGATAGTGCCTATTTTTAAATATTTATCATTTCTGAGAGACAGCGCATTGGCAGCCATTAGCCAGTCATTGCAATAATATCCAGCTGCAGCCCCGCAGACCCACACAGGTTTCAGGCACACACAATCCAACACACACAATCTAGGCAAACCATATATGGTTATGACGGATGTTAATGTTAATAACGTCTTCTCAGACATCGTCATCAATATATATTTTATATATTGTTTATAAATATTACACAACAAACAATAGTGTTAACTATTTCACAAATATGGCGATCGAGATGGGCGAATGGGGAACGTTGTTTCCGATCGCCGTTAAATATAATAGACTTAACAGTTTTCTATCAGTCATCATAGATGATCAGTCATTATTTATCTGACAGTCAATATAGCAGATACTCATTTGCTGGCCTTTCTGAAACATTTTTCAGAGATAAATTGGACAGGTTTAATTTGATGGGTTCATTATAATAAATAAAATAATAGCAAGTTAACATGTAGCGATTAATACATCTTTATATGTAATACAAATCTAATCATATAATAAATGTATAACACTATACTAATATTTTACTCCAGCGATTGAATAGTATTTATTTGTTAAATTTTCTAATAACTTTTTTTTAATGATTATTAAATACTATAGTAATTTATAGTAAGTATTGTTTTTATATTACTATATAGTGTTTTTAAACCATAAAGTACTGGTATTTCTCGGTCATTGAGCAGACCAAAGACGGTTGACATTGTCCATCCACAAGATGGTGACAGGACCGCAAAATAAGCCCTTAGAGGAGGAAAAATTCTGCATAATTTGAAACTACAGCTGATCAAATCATTATTAAACTAGTAAGTGACTTTCTAAGTTTATCTCTCTCTCTTGTATGTTGTAGTGCTTTATTTATACCATAGTAATTGTAGAGTATTTAGTGTGAGATGAGACTCATCTTAATGTCTTAAAACCAGAGATGGCCATCTGTTTCTAATGAGTCTCCTGTTTTCGCTACTGCAGACTAGTTCAGTAAACACAAAGAAAGAAGAAATGCCCACATGTGTTTAGTGTCTTTCCTTATCGCAAAGAAAACAGTAATCTGGTAGTGTTTGCATTGATTTGGTTTGTTCGGGGTTAATTTTTATGATCTCCCGATTGCAACAGAAAAATGCGGGAAATGCCTGTAGACTGATGGCATTTTATGCTGTTCAGCCTTATAATCTTAAATGTCAGCAAAATCATCTGTTTTGTCATCACTTGAGACATTACGCCAGAGAATCATTCAAATACTAGCTCTAAAGTGACGTTGAGCGCAGATAAAAACAATAGAACAAAGATAAAAATGAAATAGACAGCACTTTATGGGTTTTGGTGGAGTTTAACAGTATAGACATACAGAAATTCAACAATCGAATGTAAAATAACTATAAATATAGTCGTCATCGTATAAATAAATAAACACCATTCATCTTTACTGAATTGGAAAACGAATACATTCTTGTGTTCACCTGGTTTAAATTCACTTGAAATTGCTTGACATCCTGTGATTGGACAATTGCAGATTTACACATTGTGATATTGATGCTGAAATGATTGTGCAGCCCTAACATGTCCTGTGTGAATCTAAATGCAATAGCCTTGTTATCTGGTTCCGACTTTATCTGGACTAGTTGGGGTAAATCAAAGTAACGCAAGTCACATAATCAGAATGGATTTTTTTAAAGGAACTAGTAATATAAGGAGCATCACAATATTGTACAGCATTTATTACAACATTTAATAAAAATTTTCATTTCAGTTAGCTTTTTTAACAAAAAAAAAGACAACGTCAAATTAGAAAATGATGATCTCTGTGTTAAAGTCATTCGCCTAGACCCTCTCTATTATATTCAATCTCCTCTCAGATGAGATGGTGGGCCAAATCAATGGTTACAATGGGCCAACTTTGGGCATCTCTGAATTAGAGGATCAGTGAACTATCTGTTTAAAAGTTTGTAGCTTGTAAAAAAACTTGCCATTGCCCAATTTCCTATATGTTTCCTATATGTCCTATATAAAACCTTGTAGACTGATTATATGAAGGGACATATTTGCTGCAAAATTCAGAAAAAAAGTAAGTGACATTTAATTTTTTATAGTCCCCCAACAGACTTCTGACTACAACTACTTTGCAACTACATCCTAGTTTATACTACTGTATTTTTAAAAGAGCAATTATTCAGAAAATCACTTAACAAACGAATTAAATTGGACTTGAGAAGCTAAAGTATCTCTGCCATAACCCTACTTTTGCCCGCAGGCTTATTACTGCACGAAACGCACCATGGGAGTATGTACTCTTTTAGTTTTATTGACCCATAAAGGCAAACCGAGGGTCAGTTCCACTTAAATTGGTACACATAAGTGGTTAGCTTAAAGAGAACTTAAAGACTGGGGAGAAGTACTGTAAGTGTACATTTCAGTTTCTCACAGTGAGTCATTGCTCCGCTGTTTCTCTCTGTGGGGCCTGACAATGATCCATACAGCACTCTCAAACAGCCATTACACAAATCCAGCATCTGCTCCCTGGGGTTCTCCCAGGAGGGTGCTGAGGTGGATTCAAGTTCACAGTGTATTTTGTAACCGTTATCCAGCAGGTTCTGCATCCTGACAGTCTTCTGAAACAGCAAAAGTTACTGCACTTACAAATGGATATTAATTGGGAGGATTGCAGTTCTTTTGGTTGGAGCATTTCTGTGTAAGCTCTGAAGACAAAAACTACTGTTACAAATGGCCTGAAGCTTTCGTACTCTACCCTATTAATCCAAGAAACAGTAAGAGAGCAGACATAAATTCTAATAAAATATTTAAAAATACTGATTTCTTAACTTTTCAGATGTTTTTGACGTGTACATTAGTATTGTGCTGTCCACAAATAAATATAAACATGTCACAAAACAAGTTTTAAAGTCAGTAAGCATTTTTGTTTTGTTTCTTTCAAAGAACTTTATACTTAGCAAGAACTATTTACCCTCATTTGGTTCCAAACCTATATGAGTTTCTTCTGTTGAAGAGTAAAGTAGATATTTTGAACAAAACAGAAAACCTGTAACCATTGACTTGGAAAACAAATACTATGGACGTCAGTGGTATCAGGTTTTCTGCTTTTCTTCAGATATCTTCTTTTGTTTTTATTTGAAGAAAGAAACTCAAGCATGTTTGTAAAAATTGAAGGGTGAGTAAATGTTGACATAATTGTCATGTTTGGCTAAACTATTCATATGATTTAAACTTTTGCATCTTTAGCATCAAATTAGCATTCAGCCTTGGCGAGTTTAAGACTTGTTTCACATTTAGGCCCCGTTAACACAAATATATTTTAGCTATGAATGTATTTTTGGTGCGAAACTCCCAAGCAGCTGTAAAAGTGTAATTTGTAGTTGTAACGAATAGCCACAAATGTGTATTAATAAATTTGTACTTGCAGAGCAAATTTGCAGGTGTGTAGGTATTTTTTGTCTCCAACAAACACAGTGCAACATTTACACCTTTTCAAATCCTTCAGTGCAGGTGCACAAATCCCATCGGACTAATCACAAATACAGAAACTCATCCGCTCATGTTCTTTGCTACTTTTGTTGCAGTAAATATAGTGCAAAACACATTCACACACCTGCATCCAGAAATGTGGTCACAGACAAAACTTGCACATCTGTAGATTAGAATGTGTATTTACGCAAAGAGAGCTGAATGCGTGTAAAACATTTGATTCATTTTATTCTAAGCACAAACACAAATATGTTACTGCAACGGCTCAAATCTGCCACTACGAGTCTCAAGCGCTGTTTTTCACTTGCAAATCTAAGTTTCGCACTCTCGATCTTTTGCACCAAACATCACTGTGATATTTGTTGCAAAACTGACTTGTGTATCTGCCAACCAGCTCTCAGAGAAATTCAGCCAATAGGGGACAGGGCAAGACGTCACCGCTCTAGCCTTGTGGCGGCTGATGGGAAAAGTCACTGTGTTCGAACTTTGAAACTAAAACCCTAACGTTCGCAGTTTCTGTACTTGATTTGCGTTCAAATATGCCTGCTTAACCATATCATAGTAGGAGCAAACATACATAAAGAAAACAGTACGTTTGAAACTTTAGTAACCATAAAAAGTGTGCCAGATGGATACCTTTCTACTCCAGGAAGCCACAGCATACGGCCTGAAGGAGGAAGAGGACGCGGCGGTCAGTTTGAAATGTGAGTATTAGAAACCAAAGACAGTTCCTTCCATTTGCTGAGTTACTGTACAGTGCACTGTAGAATTGCTGATGGTATAAAGAGGCTTTATATTATGGTCTATTTTATTTTGCTGTAAATGTTGAATATGTAACGTGGAAATCTCCAGTAAGCACATATAACTTAATGTTTCAAAAGTAAATTTACATAAACCCAAAAAAATATTATCAAATATCTGACAGAAAAATATGTGAAGTATTGCAAATCAGCAAATCACAAGATTAACAGGCATGAGTAAGTGATGTATTTGTACTGATATAGAATCTGTTGTCAATTGACTGTTGTGAATACTGTTTAAATTTGATACATGTAATTTTAATAAATGAGAATAAAGGGTAATTGGTTTAATCTGTGCATCAGTATAGTTGATCAATTGAGAAAGGTTTGTGTTACATCAGCAACTACAACAGTAGTTTTTTTAAGATGTGAATCACAAACGTAATTTATTGTAGTTTCGATGTTACAGGGAGGCTTTTATTGAGTACAGAAATTAAGAAAGCATCTTTTACATTTGCTATTTATTATTAGTTATTGTATTCTCAAACAGTGATTACATCAGCTTTCTGATTGCTAATGTGTGTGTGTGCTTTTTCTGCAGAGTTGTTGTGATGGAGCTGGACCTGTAGACAAGGGAACTAAGACATTTGTGGGAAAAAAGAATCTAAAATAAGAGGTAAGATCATTTTATTACTAGCACTACAGAAATCAAATGACACATTGTGCAGTAAAATGACTTTGTTTTTGAATGTTTTTTCTATGTTTTGTATGATCTGAAATATCTGCAGATTGGTGTGTGTGTGTGTGTGTGTGGTAAGGGTAAAGAAGTCCACAGCAGCATCCGGGAAATATTCTAGTGCAGGGGTTCCCAAACTCAGTCCTGGACGGCTGGTGTCCTGCAGAGTTTAAAGTCAACTTCAACTAAACTGTGCAAGACAGCTGCAGTTCAAAACTGAGTTTGGGCACTCCTGTTCTAGTGCAGTGAACGAGACCCTGCGTCAGTCCACCCGCCCTTGCAGAAGTTCTTCATCTGCAGAAGTGGCCCAGCTGTGTGGAGATACAGCAAAACATGGGCTTCTGTCTGTAATACATCTCTGTTAAAATAAAGCTTGGTTTCATGTGTTGTTGACTTGTATTTATTTGTCATGATTACTCATATTCATTATTTTAATAATATATTAATGTTTTTGTTTGTTTTTAATAAATGATAGTATTTTCAGTAATGTATGCATTTTCATTGTTTAACAGAAAATAAAAAAAGACACATTTGTCTAGTGACTATTTATGAAGATTTACTTATATACTGTAGCATTTACCATCATTATTGAAAGTGTTGGGGTGAGCTAGCAATGCATTCTTGGCTAAAATGTTTAGTAAAATCGTAATTTTTTTCGAGCGTAAAATTTATCATAAAAACATGTAAGCATTGGTTATTAAGGTAGTTGTTTTTATATTTGCACATTTAAACATTTTAATGCTCCCTATATTGTTTACCATGGTACTTTAAATATTCAGTCTGAAATTGCATTTAAGGATGACTTCAAAACAACATTAGCACTATTAAATTGACTGTGGACAGTGCTGTACTTTGATAGCCATTGGCTGCTAATATGATGTCCTTGCATATGATGTAGAATTTTAAAATAATGTTTTTGTGAAATTATATTATTAAGGAGAAAGTCAGAATGTGCAGCTATAAAACCAGCTTCACCTCAATGCATTGGTTTTGCTCACCTGCGAAGACGCACCCTGGTCTGCCATTTTTCTAAAAGAAATATATGAATTAAATTGTTTAATTTACAGGGTCTTATTATATGAGAAGACTGAATAGCGAACTTCACATTAGGTTAAGCTAGCCATGTTATCTTTAGTAAAACAAGAATTGCTATTGTAGCTGTGAATACCGATCACTAACATAGCTATATTTAAACTAACAACAAACTGTACAACTATGAGTGGTTTTATGAAAAGAAGCAATGAAAACGTACCTTAACTGGACCCCGCTCGTTCTAACAGCAAGCTCTTTCTATGGCTAAACAAGGTTGAGGATGTTACTGTTGTGGATCTTTCTGTTCTTCTTGCATGTGTGTGTGGGAAGTGGGTGTGTTTTGTTTGGGTTATCTTTACCACGTGTGGTGTGTGTTTACATTCATCAGCTGGGTTGTCACGTGTCTTGTTACCACTCACATCACTCAGGTGTTTTCTATCAGTCACCACTGTTGCGCCTTCCGCGCGCTATATATGTTTAGTGTTTTGTAGATAGCATTATCAGTCCGTTGTTGTTCACTCCTGTGTCTGCTTCCTGTTAGGCGCTCTCGTTCGTTCTGGTGGAGGGTCTTTGCCATAAGTCTGTTTAATTTGGACCTTTATGCTCGTCTCTGTTTCATTGATGTTGTTACAACTGCCTGCTCTGATGACAACTTTATCAGTGAGAGACCTCATCCCGTATCCGCTACTCTGATTAACTTTACCGTGGGTAAACGTGACGATTTCCTTGAGAGTTGCTCCATAGCGCTAACTTTCCCCTTCCCTCGATATCTGGTGAGATATCAGTGAGAGACTTCTATACGGCGCTGTTTCTTGGATGAACCTTTACCGCTGTTTAGCGTGTTGTATTCCTGGTGTGAGCATCCTTGCTCAACACTATGGTGAGATCAATACCAGTTGTGACTCTTTAATAAATCATCTTGCATTCACTTGCATTTGGGTCTCCTGTGTATATCTTTATGACAAAGGAAGCCTCTTCTATTTGGCTAAATTTCTCTGATCTCAAGATAGATTCCACGTTTTGGTTGGCAGATACACAAGTCAGTTTTGCAACAAATAACACAGTAATGTTTGGTGCAAAAGAGCGAGAGCGCGAAACGTAGATTTGCAAGTGAAAAACGTGCTTAGAATAAAATGAATCAAATGTTCTACACGCATTCAGCTCTCTTTGCGTGGATACACATTCTAATCTATAGATGTGCAAGTTTTGTCTGTGACCACATTTCTGGATGCAGGTGTGTGAATGTGTTTTGCACCATATTCACTGCAACAAAAGTAGCAAAGAACATGAGCGGATGAGTTTCTGTATTTGTGATTAGTCCGATGGGATTTGTGCACCTGCACTGAAGGATTTGAAAAGGTGTAAATGTTGCATTTTGTTTGTTGGAGACAAAAAATACCTACACACTTGCAAATTTGCTCTGCAAGTACAAATTTATTGATACACATGTGTGGCTATTCTTTACAACTACAAATTACACTTTCACAGCTGCTTGGGAGTTCTGCACAAAATATACCTTCATATTTAGCCTCTGGCTTGCATGGTTCGGGACTTGTAGAGCTGCGCATCGATGGATTACTCTTCAGTGTTTGGACTCTCAGCAGTGAATATCAAACCACACTGAACTGAACTGAACTAAACTTCAACACTGAAAACTTTCAATTTACTATAATCTTCTATGTGAAGCTGTTTTGACACAATCTACATTGTAAAAGCGCAATAGAAACAAAGATGAATTGAATTGAATTGAAAGTTTAGTTTAGAACGATCCACGTGCACACTGGCGTTTCACCTAGCATTTCTGAACAACTCACCGTCCATGCTACACTGCTGAAAACATACATCACCTGACCACACATATGCACTGCAGCAAATGTCTGAGCTCCAGGCAGTCAGTGGGTGCATTGAGCACAGCTCTCCAGATGAGAGCAGCGCACGTCAGACAGTTAATCAAGAATATACTGCTGGATTTCATCTCGCTATAGTTGTTAAATGTGATATTTAATTCATCTTGTCTCAATCTAATGACTCTTTGGTCATTTGAATCTATTACTTGTTCTCAGGTAACGTGTTTTGGCTGAGCTCAAACATACATTAACATATTGTTTTATTATATAATTATCGCTGATTGCTTGCCTTTATTTCCTATATTGTATAAACTTATTGTATGTTATACTTTTATAATGGCCATTATTGATAATTAAAACTGACATTCAGCAAAAGAGAGGGTATGTTTCATATTTTTCAATGAAAATGAAAGGAGGCAGTTATGTTATAGGCTCCATTTTGTTATAAATATGCATACAGTGAGGGTGACGATGCCTCAACATTTTTGGTGTCTGTTAAGTTGCTAATAACAAAATGAAAATAGGAAGTTCTTTATATCATGTTTTCATTTTATTGTTAAGAAAGTGAAACGACATAGCCAGGGTGACATTTGCTGCTGATGATACAATAGATGTCAATTCAAAATGGGACTAAAGCCACATATGAATGTATGCATTTTAAATACTTTTTGAGCTGTACTGTAGTAAACAACCAACCTAGCAGCATCCATGGCAGCAAGAAGATTCAAACCACTAAAAACAGCACACCAAATGCTGTAGCACGGTGTTAATGACTTTTAACATGGTAAGTGTCACTAGAATCTTCCCTCATGGAGGTGTAGTCTTCTTTACCTTTATTTACACTGTGATTTGTTCTGACATTTCTCGTTTGTGCTTGAGCAGATGTTTGCCTCTGTGTGAGAGTGAGGGATGGATGAAGTTCTCCTGGGAAGAGTGTGTCAGCTCATTGTGCTGTAGAGTGTAAAGATTTTTTTCTGCACATTGTCAGAGAGGAGTTTTAGGACGTGCTGAACTGATGTCACTAATCTGAAGGAAAGAAACATGATAGGAATTTTCAAGGAGACTGGGTAAAAGTGACACTCTTTTTTCCATTTTATATTTAAGCCTTTTGTCACTTTTGCTAAAATGACAGTAGAGATAAATGACAAGAAATTAAAGCACTGAAAAATTTATGGGGTTGATTTAACCCAACTTTGGGTCTTATGGATCAAATAATTTTTAATTATACGTTTAACCAATTGTTGAGTTTCAGGTGAATGTTGGGTTTAAGCAACTCAGCATTTTGATAACACTTTACTTAAAGGGGGTGTTCATACAATAAGACACCTTTATAATAATGGAAAGTTTAGGCATAATAATAATAATTAATAGTATTATTATTATTATTATAAATGTTAATAATAAATTATTAATAATAAATATTATTAATAAATAATAATAATAACTTTTATAGTGCACCTTTCTCAGACCCAAAGCGCTACAAGGCATACAAGGCAAACAGTAACAAAGTAGAACAGTAAAAACACCACAATAAGACAAAATTTGAACAATAAAACTGAATAATTAAATTGACAAAAATAATCAACCTAAGTTAAAAAGCAATGGTAAAAAGGTGAGTCTTAAAACAGTCCAGAGAAGCGACATTACTTATTCTGATGGGTAGACCATTGCATAGCTTAGGCGCACTGTACAAAAACCACCCATGGTCTTAAGTTTACAGTATGGCTGATACAGCATAAGTCCAGATGCAGAACAAAGACTGCGGGTGGGAGTGGCGAGAGTTACCAGGTCACAAATGTAGTCAAGTGCTAACCCATGCACTGCATGGGACACCCATGCAAGTGTTGTCAGGTGCTAACCCGTGCACTGCTTTATACAGTATGTTAAAATCAAGGTCTTAAAATCAATACGTGACTTAACAGGAAGCCAATGAAGTGCATGCTTATGACTAATGTCATTAAGTGTCATTTGCTCAGTTATATTAAATGCAAAGATGACATTGTTTGTGGTATCTTAATAACAACTTGACAAACAAATTCATCAAAACTGACTTTGTCGTTTCTGATCACTCTTGACATTATAAGTTCTAATTAAACGTGCCAATACTCTGTTAATTAATTTATAACTGCATCATTATTATGTAATGACATTTTAATGACAAATTTGATTTGTACCACTGTAGTTAAAGTAAAAAAGAAGTGTTAATGATGCTGTTATAAAACTCACAACACAATTATAATGACTGATTTATGGCAAGTACATTTGTTGCCTTGGTGATGTCAAGTTCGTATGGCAAAGACAGTGACAGGTTATAATGTATTTGGTTATGTTAAGTTAAAGACATCTCAAACAATGTCATCTTTGATTTTAAAATGACAAAATGGAGTGAATGACACCTGATGATAGTTGTCATAAGCATACAAAAAATATTATTCATTTTCATGTCGTAATTATGTCATAAAATAAGTTTCATGACAGTCTTATGAACACCCTTTCAAGTAAAGTTTTACTTGAATTTAGATTGGGATGCAAGCTGGAATCAAACGAGCACCATTATTCAACACTGCTGCTACACCACAGATTTTAAAAAAAAATTACCTTTCAATTCAAATCTACTGTATAGGTTACTGAATACCAAATATTAACACAAACAAATGCTAAATTTGGGTTGAAATAACCAGACATTTTCTATAGCGCATGATATCAAATCAGAGTAGTCATCATCTTATCACAACTAGTTGTAACGTTGAGCAAATTGGCTTCACTTGGAGTGTAATCTTGTGGACTTTGTGGAGCCACACCAAGCCATATTTCTTACTTTTATTAATACCCCGTAATATAGCTGTAGTGAAGATAAATCATGTTGATGTAGGACCCTCATTTCTGTCTTGACCTTTGCAAATCTGTGAAAAGACCCTGTAAGAGCAGCGTATGAAAACACATGAACATAAAAGACGCATTTAGAGAGAATTAAAATTATAATTGCAAGTGAACTTCTGTCAGACTATAGTTATATTATCATCACCATGCTTAAAATAGACAGCTTAATGTGTTTTAGGCAGAAGAAGGCCATTCTTTATGCTTGCATTTAATTAAATGAAGCATCTAAATGTCACTCTCAGATGCTTTGACTGCAAACAGACTAAAGCAGATTAATGAATTGCCTTTTTTGTATATCTTTTCAGTTTTAGCTGCTTGTATTGGATGATTTTATGATTTTATACACCCAAATCATTTCTAAATTGGTCAGGAATGTAGACATCTATTGTAAGGATACCTTAGTCTAAAGATGGTATAACTATTAAAAGAGGCAAACCTTGTTTCAAGTTATTTTTTAAGGTACACAATATTCTGCTTGATGTTTTAAGTCACTTTAACGCAGGTTGATAAAAATTGTAAAGTTAATTTAATGCAACTTAAAATTAAGGTAGCAGCTACTGTTTACAGCCCATGTTAACATAATGCAACATTTAACTTTTAATAGACATAAAATTGTCCCTGTTGATCCCAAATGTTGTCCACTAAGCTTATTTAATTTTAATGTAAAAAATAGGTTTGTTTAGAATGCCCAAAAGTATACACAATGATTGTGTATGGACAACTGCATCTTACAAGTCTAACACAACTCAAATTGACAATTCACAAATACAATTTCAAATGTAAATGCCTTTTATATCATACAGAAGGTATAAAAGGCATTCAAAAGTGTGACAAGGTAATGTACTGCAACTTTACATGTTATTGGCAGAAAAATACATACATTTCATGTCAAGTACTTAGTGCTAATTAATTTAAATTAATTATTGTTATTGAGTATGTCACAGTGTTGGACGCACTGTGACTGATACATACTCATATTGCACCCATACATTAATATGCATACACTTTCAAACAAGGACCTATTGCCAGGCAAACGAATATGTAACATGGATCTGTGTAGTGCTGTCAGTGTATTGTGCATGTGTGTTTGTTTAATGTGAATAAGTTTTTTGGGGGGGTGGGGGTGGGGGTTGTTTACTGTCTAAGGTTGTCACTGGATTTATGTACCATTTCAATACAAAAGTAATTCAAACAATGTCCCATATCATCTTTCTATAACACACTAAAATAACACCATGTATTAAAAAATAAACCATAGAGAGATTATATGCACTCACCGTTATCTACTCCTCAAAACCAAAACTGTTCAGATTGCAAACTAAGATATTTATACAATATTTTCCCACTATTCATTCAGAGTGGTCATTTTGGGGTGACATCATCATGGCTCCCAAACACTCACTCCCACTGGGTAGTTGTAGAAGTAGTGTATATTGTGTGAGGATATTGAAGAGATTGGAGATATTGGAGAGATTTGAGATATTGGAGAGGTTGGAGATATTGGAGAAACTGAAGAGACTGGAGATATTAGAAAAGTTGGAGAGATTTGAGAAATTGAAGAGATTGGAGATAATGGAAAGGTTGAGAATATTGGAGAGACTGGAGAAATTGGTAATATTGGAGATGTTGGAGATATTGGAGAGGTTGGGGATATTGGAGATATTGGAAAGGTTGGACAGATAAAAGATATTGGAGATATTGGAAAGGTTGAAGAGCTTGGAGATATTGGAAAGGTTGAAGGGCTTGGAGATATTGGAGAGATTGGAGATATTGGAGAGATTGAAAATATTGGAAAGGTTGGAGAGATTGAAGATATTGGAGAGATTGGAGATATTGGAGAGGTAGGAGATATTGGGGAGATTGGAGATATTGGAAAGGTTGGAGATATTGGAGAAATTGAAGATATTGGAGAGGTAGGAGGTATTAGGGAGGTTGGAGATATTGGAGAAATTGGAGATATTGGAGAAATTGGAGAGGTAGGAGATATTGGGGAGGTTGGAGATATTGGAAAGGTTGGAGACATTGGAGAAATTGGAGATATTGGACAGGTTAGAGATATTGGAGATATTGGAGAAGTTGAAGAGAATGGAGATATTGGAAAAGTTGGATATATTGGAGAGATTGGAGATATTGAAAAGGTTGGAGATATTGGAAATATTGGAGAGGTTGGAGATATTGGAGAGATTATGTTTTGGCAGAATGTATTAATATCTTTTGATTTAGCTGAACTAGTCTTGTGAATGTTGTGTAGTTTATTTTTCTTTACTGTTATTTTGTCACTTTCACCTTTTTGCTGGATTTTCACATTTGTGTCAAATAAATACTTTTCACCTTCATCAGAGGCTTCTGTGTCACATTTGCCTCCCATCCACCAGTTAAATCCTAACTGAGTAATTCTGACTTGTGGCATTTGAACTAAAATTATCGAGGAAAAAAGAGGCTGTTTAAACATTTATACAATGAATACATTCAATATTTTTACATGTTACAATTGATTTATAATTCAAATAAATCAAAACCTGTATAATGGCAGTAATAACACAGCTTTGCCATCACATGAATAAATATATTATTAAAATAGATAAATAGATTCTGCAAGCAGAGTGCAAACAAATGCGCACAATTGTGCATAATAGAGCACAAAGACGGCCAGTCTCATGTGTCCCTCCTCTCACACACACTCAGGACTCATGTACAGTGACAGAGACTGAGTAAAAAGCTGTGTGGTGGCCTTTTAAACTGTCAGCCTATGATTTAGGATCAGTCTGAAGAAAGGAAAGGACTCTGCTCTCTTTAAGGCCACGGCCTGTCACACCACACACTCCGCAGAGATATTCATACTCTTAAACACTTGCACAAGCTGCAATGGGAGCGACAGCCAAGAGAAAGTGGGAACAGGGTCAGAAATCCATAACCAGACTCCGTTCGTTTAGGTCCGTTCGTGCCGTCGCTCCGCATTCATCTGCAGTCGAAAGAGAAGTGTCACACTTTTGATCTCCTCATCCACTGAGCACAACGCTTAATTGCACTGGTGGGAGTTTGGGAGGAATCGAAGAAAATGTGCACGTTTGAACACACACGTGGGCTTCATGCCCTCGGTCGACACCAGGATGAAGCGTGTACGTATTGGAGATGACAAGACAGGAAGGCAATAAGACTTTTAATTGATTCTAAGCCACTCTGGATCTCAGAAGTCAAATACAGAACACACACAACTTACAGTAATCAGCACACACACAATCTCACACCTGTCCTGAATTCCCCATAGAGTCCCAGGCCCTCCTATTGAACGGCTGCGTGTTTACAGAGAAAGGCTTCCCATTGGTTTTCTGATCAATGGGATTATATTTCTTATAACGGAGGGATGAGAGGATGTGTCTGCGGAGGAAAAGTGGCCGAATGAATGAGGGATGAAGGAGCAGAGGCATGAGAGAACATATAAGGTGAGGAAATATCGCTCGTATGCACGCTGACTGGAGTGCGAGACAAGAGAGTATTGATTTAGCTTCCTCTCTTCACTTTCCGTTTCGTTTCTTTGCTTTTCACTCAACGCTTTTTTTTTTCTTTTCTCATTATTGGTGCATTTTTCATCCTTTCTGACAGTGCTGTCATCATTTACTCACCCGCACAGGGATTCAGCACCAGGAGGTGACTACAATGGGGGCAATTAAAAAAACTGCCATAACAATGTATTTTAATCAAATTTCTAGGAGTATAAATAGAAAAACATTCTGTAAAATTGAGGAAGAGTTGATCAAAAAAACAACAAAAAAATGTTGTGTTTGGTGTTTAACCATGGGTGTGCATTATTTTGAATAATTTAACAGACCCTAGATAATTATTCTGTTAGCACAAAAGACAATGCTCATTTGTCAGGGTTTTTGTTTTCAAACAACTTTTGTGTGTAGAACTAGTTTACTACACATCTCATGCAGAGCTCACTCACGTTCCTTTAGCTTGGTCCCAGATTTATCAGGGTTGCCACAGTGGAATAAATCACCAATTACTCTGGCATCAATTTTTTAAGGCGGATACCCTTTCAGATACAACCCAGCACTCATGAACCCCCAGGGCTGGGAAACATCCATACGCTCTCTCATTCACACACAGTCATACAGCCAATTTAGTTCACCTATAGCTTATATTGGACTGTTGGGGAAACTGAGGAACCTGGAGGAAGCCCTCACGAACATGGAGAGAGCATGCAAACTCTATACAGAAATGCCAACTGGCCCAGCCAGGACTCGAATAGGTGACCTTCTTGCTGTGAGGCGTCAGTGCTAACCACTGAGCCATCGTGTCAGCCATCACGCAGAGCTTGTGTGGTTTTAATTTTAACTTCATGGTTTTAATGGTTAACTTAATTTTAAAGCTAATAATAGAGTCTTGAGCTTTGATTGCAGAATTATAAAGTTAAAAGAGAGAGAAATTAAGCTTATTTAAATAGTGTTTGACTGGCATCATCTCTACTAATAAAGAAACTAAGTTTAACTTTAAGAAGCTTTGACTAATGCAGTTATTAATGCCATTTTTAGAGAGAGATTTTTATTTTTATTTTATTTTACTGGTTTTGATTGTTGGGTGTTGTAGACTAATTTAAAATAACTAAAATAATTTTGCTTTGGAAATACCTGCTTGGAACTACTTTGTGTTTTCTTGAAAACAACTTTTCAAATGTTCCTTAACCAATAAAATCACTTTTTTTTTTCAAATTAAAATCACTTTAAAACAATTTTGTAGTGGCAACAGTTTGAAAAAACATCTGCTACCTCAAGTATTACTATCGTATTTAAATTGGTTTATAAAGATATACAATACCTGGGGATGCAGTGGAATACCCATCACCCAAGCTGAGGTCACTGAGGTAGTTTGCAAGCTCCGCAGTGGCAAAGCAGCGGGAGTGGATGAGATTCACCCTGTGTATCTTAGGTCACTGGATATTGTAGGGCTGTCTTGG
The DNA here is from genome assembly GCA_903798205.1 of Danio tinwini. NCBI lineage: Eukaryota > Metazoa > Chordata > Actinopteri > Cypriniformes > Danionidae > Danio > Danio tinwini. Next base: position 3,020,897 of record CAIGQZ010032144.1, read on the forward strand.
CTGACATGTCTCTACAACATCGCATGGAGGTCGGGGACAGTACCTATGGACTGGGCAACTGGGGTGGTGGTTCCCATTTTTAAGAAGGGGGACCAGAGGGTGTGCTCCAACTTTAGGGGGATCACACTCCTCAGCCTCCCTGGCAAAGTCTATGCCAGAGTACTAGAGAGGAGGATCCGGCCGATGGTTGAACCTAGGATCCAGGAGGAACATTGTGGTTTTTGTCCAAGCCATGGTAAACTGGACCAGCTCTATACCCTCACCAGGGTGCTTGAGGATTCATGGGAGTATGCCCAACCAGTCCAGATGTGTTTTGTGGACTTGGAGAAGGCATTCGACTGTGTCCCTCGTGGCATTCTGTGGAGGGTGCTCTGGGAGTATGGGGTCAGAGGTGCTCCGTTAAAGGTTTTCTCATCCCTGTATGAACAGTTTGGTCCGCATTGCTGGCAATGATTCAGACTTGTTTCCAGTGCATGTTGGCCTCTGGCAGGGCTGCCCTTTGTCACCAATTCGGTTCCTAATTTTTATGGACTGCATTTCAAAGCACAGCCTTGGGCTGGAGGGAGTCCGATTTGGGAACCACAGGATCTCATCTCTGTTATTCGCAGACAATGTTGTTCTGTTGGCTTCATCAAACATGGACCTTCAGCATGCACTGGGGCAATTTGCTGCCGAGTGTGACGCGGCTGGGATGAGAATCAGCACCTTCAAGTCTGGTCTGCCAACTCCAGGTTGGAGGAAAGTCCTTACCTCAGGTGGAGGAGTTCAAGTATCTTGGGGTTTTGTTCATGAGTGACCGAAGGATGGAACGTGAGATTGACAGGTGGACTGGTGCAGCGGCAGCAGTAATGCAATCAGTTAATTGATAATGTTTTATATTTTTGAATCAGTCAAAAAGATTAATGAAACAGCTGCGCAATTTGAACCAAACACTTGGTTTAATCAGTGAATCATTCAAAGCTGTTACTGTGTTTATAACAGACTGAATAGTGAGTCATGTGTCAGTTGTGCAGTGCATTATCTGAATTCTGAAAATGAAATAAATAACTGTGGAATCATTCCCAGACAGTTCATGCACTGTTCAAGAAGATGAATTTGCAGATTTGGTTTCAGCTGAGTCACGGCCACTTCATCCAACGCTCCTTATGTTCTTTGTTTTTTAAAATTTTATGTTACAAGAAGCTGCTTTAGATGATTCAGTATGTTCAGGGAATGGAGCAAATAATTCATACTGTTTTACAAGCCATAAAGGCCATTTTACCAATTGTTTGATTGAGTCTTTGAAATAAATCTCAATAAGAGACTGCACTTGGAACAAACTATTGCTGTTTTTAATATGTATACTGGTAAAATTAAATATGGGACAAAAGTTTTTAACATCAGTAATGTGTTCTAGCCACTTATATATTATATCAAGTCATATATATATTATATAGTTTTTTATAGTTGTTGTTGTTGACTCCCCATGTTTACATGGGTTTCCTTCAGGTCCTCCGGTTTTCCCCACAGTCTAAAGACATGCGCTATAAGAAAGGCAAGGCAAGTTTTTTTTATATAGCACATTTCATACACAGTGGCAATTCAAAGTGCTTTACATAAACATACGTAAACAACAAACAAGAATAAAAAAATAAAAGTGATTAAAACAGATTAAAATGTGTTAAAGCAGGTTATAAAAGAATGATAAAGAAAAAAAAGACACAATAGTGCAATGTGTCGGACGTAACACAGCTAAATGTGTTTTCAGTCTTTATTTGTGCCTAATGTTGGAGCATTAGATATTATAGGTTAATTGAATAAACTAAAATTGCCATAGTGTATGAGTGTGTGAGTGTGGAAGACAGTGTATGGGTGTTTCCTAGTACTGGGTTGCCACTTGAAGGGCATTCGCTGCGTAAAACATATACTGGAGTAGGTAGTGGTTTATTCTACTGTGGGAACCCCTGGAATAGAAACCAAGTTGAAGGAAAATAATTAATGAATGTTGTTGTTGGTTTTTCAGTAAACCCATGAACTAGTAAGACCTCATGACAATAAAACATTAAATATAGGCTACATGTATATATTTTTTTAATAATAAACATCCAGAAGTTTAAATTCCAGAGAAGTTGGGACACACTTGTTCTCATTCTGCCTTAATACAAAACCTCAGATGCTCAACAGTCAGTAGTCATCATTATGTGTTTCCCCTTTTCATGATCATCCATGCATTATCAAAAGGACACCGAACTGGCCAAAAAGCCACTCAAGCACATCCATTCTGTGCCTATAAAACTAAGCAGCTGTAGTACATAAGAATGAGGCTTGATTGAATAACCATAGACTTAGGCCCAATCCCAATTCTACCCCTTAGCCCTTCCTTTTACCCCTACCCCTTGTTTTGCGTGTTCCCGCAAAGGGGTAGGGGTGTCCCAATTCTCCTTAGCTTGAAGGCGTAGGGCTATGGGGAAGGGCTATACACCCCTTTGAACAAAGATTTTTCAGGACCACACTTGAAACCAAGGGGTAAGAAAATTTCCCAGAATACACCAGCCACAACGCCAGTTTCGCTGCACCCGGAAGTAAGGAGATCCACAAATTTGTATTTTTGGTCATTATTATGAATTTTTACAACAAACAAACAAACACATGTTTTTATTATATTCATAACCGCGTTCATATTTTACCGTCATGCTTCTATAAAAAAACCCTCTAAATTTCGCAATCTATAATCCATAATAATACTATAACTAACTCTTGTATAGTAGTCCCACAACATTCTGTCACTCTATGACACTCGAACACCCTGTCAGAGAAGTCTAGTGGCTGAGAATGAGCTTTTTACAGTGTCTGCTATAATGTTAATGTTGTTTTTGGTGTGTTTACATAAATGAATATGGCTACGGTGTAAATGTGCAGTATAGTTACGATCTTATTGCCAAATTATATCATTATGATAACATAATATATGCCTTCAGTGATTTTCTGAAGATAAATACCAAAAAATAAAGCAACTGGAATAACTAAAGCAGTCGCAATCGTCTGATCTCATATGAAGCAAGAGCTTGTGATGACACATGATGACGTGTGCAGGTGCTGTAGTGCTGTCCCAATTTTTAGGGGTAAATTTTGAAGCCCTTCCCCTTCACGCTCGTTTTTAAGGGCCAAGGGGAAGGGGAAGGGGTAGGGGTACAAAAATAGAATTGGTATTGTGCTTCTATAACCATAACTATAACCATATTCTGGATGGTCTCTTTAAACATTGTGAATAGAATCTCAATGTCTTTTTTTCCCAGAAACAAACTGAAATATGGACTCATCTAAGCCCAGCACACATCTCCAATGTGTACTTGATGATCTGAGATCTGAGCCTGGAGAATTAGCAGAATCACTATTGCACACAACTGCTGTATAGCTTTCTCCATCAACAAGGCAAGTGGCATTTCTTGATGCAGCAGCAGACTATATTGTTACAGTGTTTTTTTTTCTCCTAAGAAAAGTTCTCCTCAGCTCATGTGGCTTAATTTAACAGCACAACAGGGCTGCTTTTCATGCTTTGTCATCTGAGGCTCAAAGGTGGGGGAGCACATTCAGCCGAGGTCTCCTGCCTTGCTCTATACAGATTAAGATTTCACTGGATGTGAAAAACAGAACTTAGGGCCTTCAAATCCCTAATCTGCCCCTGATTTGGTTGTAGAATAGTAGATATCATTAAAATAGTTGTAAAAATATTGGAAAATACAACAAAAAGTAAATTAATGGTTGTTATTTAGGTCCATTTGTAAGAGGTGCAACAAAACATAATACAACATTTACCTACTGGCAGAAACGTTTTTAAAGTTCATACCAATAACTTGGTATTATTATATCTATGTCACATGAGATAAACTCCAAAACTCAAACCTTTTTGATTGTCTCTCTTATGTTAAATCGGCAACTATCAACTTCCATATTGTTTGCTTTTTCTATACTATGGAAGTCAATAGTTACAGTACATTTTTTTAGCTTTCTTCAGAATATCTTCTTTTAAGACCACTGGAGGGTGATTAAATAGTGAGTAAATTTACATTTTTATGTGAACTAGCCTTTTAAGCCCAGTGACAGCTGTGGTCTGTCAATGTACAGAAAGAAAAAATCTACTTGGATTTTAGCTAGACACCTATATATTTCAAGATGAAAGAAATGTTTTGAATGGCACAAGGGAAATAGATAATAACGTAAATTTTCTTTTGGGTGAACTGCCGCTTTAAGTAAAGTTTTAGTGTTTACTTTACAAATGCTGTTATGGACAGCATAATAGCCACGGCAGCACAAAGGACCTGTCCTCCTGACAAACCAAAAGGAGCAACACTGACAGAAGAACAAAAGGAAGAGACAAATAGGATGGAAACAATGGTATGATAACTGCCCTGGCTTTAAAGAATAGAGAGACTAGAGCCAATTTTTGGGGTGCAATCAGAGGGAGCGCAGCCAAAACATGACAGAATCTTACAGAAATAGAGAACGAGAAGACAAACAGGAACCGCAAAAGACATTTTTTAAGATGAATGGAATGAGGCACATGAGGACTTGTGGGAGCAAGACAACAAAAATGAAAGACAGGCAAAGATGACAAAAAAAAACTGTTGTCCCAAATATGACAACTAAACTATAAACAGTCAACATGAGTAAGCAGAACTGTAACACATAATTTCCATATGAAAGAAAGAAGGGAAGAAAGAAAAGAAAGACAGAGGGACAATGTCTCATAGAGTGTCTGACTTAAGGAGGCAGAAAATGTTTGTTAGAAAAAGATTTGCATTGTATTGTATTAAATGGCTTCATTTCTGAAGCCACAGACACCACCAGAGATATAAATGTTTAATTGCAGAACTTATAAAAAATTAAGACAATTTGAAATCACCCTCACATCATAATTCACGATGCATATTTTGCACATTAATCTTTCTAATGGCTATATTTCTGGATTTGGTTTATTAACACAAAATGCTGCAGCTTCCCCTCATTTATTATTCCTAAATATCTGAAATTCATACGATGACACATTTTACTCATCAAAACTGTCAGAGAGTTTTCCCGCTCTCAGCAGAATCCTCGGCGTAAACCAGTTAGACCTCAAATTGTGCAAGTTGTTGAATATCCAATATAATTGTGTATACCTTCAAGGACAACACCATCTCCTCAGTCCTCTGTCTGTTTGACAAGCCAGTTTAAATAATTCCTGCAGGTTGCTGCCTCGCTCTCTCCACCTGGAGAGGACGCAAATATATTCATGTCGCACGCCGCCCTATTGATTCCTCGGCTGCACAGGATTTAAAGGGCACACCACACAAATCATCATTAAATAAAAGATAAATATTCACACATTTCCAGCCCCCAGACCACAATACATCCGTGCAAAACGCTCTTTATCTCGGCTAATTTGAATTTGGGGATGCGGTAACATGCCCGGTCAAATTAGAGCATCAGAGATACATGACACACACTAAACGCCCTCACAAACACGCACCTCGAGGGCTCTCAAAATGTGATTAATGCCCGAGATTTGGTCCTTGAGGAGAATAAACAGAAAAACATTAGTCAGGCGTGAAACAACAAATACGTAGCTTGAGCACCTGTCCTTTTTTTCTATTACATTTTTCCTCTCATCTTCGCATCACTGTCTTTCTCTTCCCCTCCTGCGCCTTTCGTCTGTGGACTGGCAGCATATATAATCCCTCCGTAATGGACGTTTAATATTTACACGTTTGGTGTAATCACTTAAATGCCTGTTTTACCACGGCCTTGTTTGGGTAGTTGGAGGGCATCTGACAGCCTATTCATCACAAAGTGAGCGTGCGGAACCTCTCGCCCCCCTTAACAATCAATCAACCGACAACTCCAACCCTCTCACACACACACACACACACACACACACACACACACACACACCCTGCTGCAGCAGATACAGCCTGTCTTACCAAGTATAATCATTTCTGTTTGCATAACCCCCCACCGCACACACACACACACTCACACACAAACCACAGAACGATACCTATTAGTCCATCATCTGAAAGGCCCTACCTGTGAATAGCTCCATAGGCTCCAGGGATTAATCTTTAGCCCTTCAGACGCATGGCAGCTCTATGCATTTAGAGAGCCTCCATTGGCTCAGGTAATGGGATGTGGACTTTACACTGAAATACATCTAATCATAAGGTTAGCTTTTGATTTCCTTTGAAAGGATTCAGCCGATGCTGAATTACCTTGGCTGCTGGAGAGAATGCGAATCAAGCGTTTTATTGGATGGCTTTAGTTGCACTCATTCCAAAAGTCGCTTTGAGCTGTTCTTGGTCACTGTAAAGAGAGGGGAAATAAATCAATGGCTTTAGGGGGACTGATATAAAGGGTTGTTTATATACAGATTGATTCGAAAAAGTTTATATTAATGCATGTAAATATACTCATGTTGAATCTATAAATGAAGGAAACAGGGAATAGAGAGTTCAAATCTGAGGGTTGAGAGAAAGAATTCATTTGCTTACTCTTGTGTTGATCTTAAAGGGAAAGTTCACCCAAAATATATATGTTCTGTCACCATTTATTCAAAAATTAACTGAGTATCTTTCAACTGTTAAACACAAATGAAGATATTTTGAAGAATGCTGGTAGCTAGTACCCATTCATCGACTTTTGTAGTATTTTTTATATGCATGGATGGATGGGTGTCAGCAACCAGCATTCTACAAAATATCTTATTTTGCATTCAACAAAATAACCAAACTCATTTAAATCCACATACAGTAAATGAGGTCATTAGATTTTTTTTGTGAAGTATTAATATGACTTGTTGATTTTTACTTATTTCTATTCTTATGTACAACACAAAAGAGTATTTGAAGAGTTCAGATGCAAAAACCTCTAAATGCCATGTGAAATTTTCTTCTAAAATGAGCATTTTTATCTGGCTCTAGTGTATAGATTCAGTATTTTCACTTTAATGGCAAATGATAAGTTCTTGTCATGGTCTCCAAAGTGAAAGAACTCAACATAAACAAAGGAGGCTGAGAATAATGCTCATTTTCGATAGAAATTTCTGACAGCATTTAGAGGTTTTTGCATCTGAAGTCTTTATTTGTAGCTTAATCATTTTGGTTATAGTTGGCTTCTATAATATACAAAAAAAAAAACACTGAGATTTGTAACAGTATCTCTGGTTTTCACAAGAAAATGTCATACTTGTGTGGAATAGATAATGGAACCAATAGTTTATACATTTCAATACTTTCAATAATGTTTAATAATTACATTCAGATGAGATAGTTGAGAAAGTAAGGTTTAGAAATGCTGTCATCATTTATGTATTACTATCTTTCTATATTATCTGGAACACACAAAATCGATTAAGTATGTCCAATTATTTTGACCAAAATGCAGGAACTATCACTTTAACAGAAAGTAGCCCCCTTATACATATGCATAATTAATTCGATTTTTACAACAACAAAAAAAAAACATATCTAGGAATGGAAAATGTTTCTTGGATTAATTAGAATAATGGGGTGAATAGGTGTATATTTGCTGCCCCCTGTTGGAAAATGAATGAGGGTCCTGAATTTATAGATTGTATCCTGAATATATTTCTAAAAAATCATGCATATGCAGTCTTACTGTCTCTGCATGTCTAATATGTAGGAGTAGGTTTATTTTGTGTTATAAATTAATAATTTTAAATTAAAGGCATACAGTATGTAAAGATATTGGGATCTCAATATGGCTTAAGGGTAAATTGTTCAATTGTTTATGTTTTAAAATCAAATGTGGGTAATTTTGAACATAGCTGATACTTTCTCATTTCTCATCAATATCTGAAGGACAAAAAAGTAAACTCCAAATGTATCTTCCTCCACTTCAGCAAAATTCTTAGAATGTATCCAGTCTCAGACTCATAAATTCTCCTTTTTAAAGTTCACATAAAAGGTCTCTAGAGGTATTAAATATATCTCAATATAATTTTAGGCTTTGCTTCTTAGAAAACGTTTCTTTTGGAATCTTGAATTTTGAAGGCCATAGGATTCAGACAGAGAAATACTGAATATTAGGGCCTTAAATAAGGATAGCAAAAGAAAAGGTACATTTGAAAAGTACAATCAGATATCTTTAAAACCTCTAGATAAAAATAAGTTATTTATTATGGAAGAAATATGTTAAATTAGTACTTAGTACTCTGTTGTGGCTGGAAGGGCATCCGCTGCGTAAAACATATGACAGAATAGTTGGTGGTTCATTCCACTGTGGCGACCCCTGATAAATAAGGGACTAAGCCGAAGGAAAATGAATGAATGAATGTTCTTTTAAGAACTTCTTACTGAAAGATTCTTTGGAGAACCAAAAAATGGTTTAAAAAGTGTATTTATGGTGTTCTTTTTGATTTGACACTAAATAACTTAGTAGGAATGCCTGTACATGCAATGGGACAATCTGAGTTTTGTCAGTGGTAAGGGTGCGGTTGTGTGATTTCACTTTTTCACTCTCTCTTGCTTCATCGAACCATGACATGTTCAATCCCACACTTGTCACAGTTGGGAAAATGATGCTCTAACACACTGATATGAAGTGCAGTTCAGACATTGTACAGGTGTGCTATAATCTCCTATGGCCCTTGCACCCTGTTATTAAGCCCTCTATATTTCCTTATTACTCTCTCTACAAAGGTTTTGGGTGTAGGGGGATTTACATTTCATCATTAACTTTAATTTCAATATTTGCATTGGAACCAACAAGACACTTCATAACAACATTATGTCATGTTGTTTGTTTTAGCACTGAGACATACACTTACATAACCACTTACATAAACATGAATTGTTGCACAATCGGTTGGCAGTTTTAGTTTTTTTCACCTACTAAATAAAAATTTTCATGATGGGGTTATTTGGGCAGAGTTTTCTGGCCATTTGCCTATGAATTTCTGAATGGAGCTTTGTAGATGGAGATTTCTGAAAGCAATTAGTCAAAATAACTGTCAACCCCCATCAAACTGTACCACAAAAATTTCTGCCTGTGTTTTTTTCCTGCATGCATTGCAAGGGCAAGATAGGGACACGCCTGTGTTTGTCAAGCAGGTGTTTGTGCGTCTGTGAGTGTTTCTGTCATTTAACCACCACACTTTGTTCATCTGAAGCGGGGAAGCAGCAAACCCTCAACTCTCCAGCAGCAGCAGCATCAAACTAGCAGGTAACTGTCAGGTACTTATTAACTAGTTTGTGTTAAGCTTCATGCATGCTAAAAACATAAACTGTAGAAATGGTGAAAAGTCTCATTGATTGTGCTTGGCAGTGCATGTCTTAAATTCTCAGCTCACTGCATCACTGTTCGCCTCTGCTTACAGTTTAGTTCTCTGAGCCATATGGAGCTGCAAGTGTCTTGCCTATTCTGCTGTGTTGTCATGCCTGCTATCAGAGATCTTTTTAGGCTCCACTAAAACTTTAGAACAAGGATCCTCAAGTCTGTTCAATGAGATCAACTTTTCTATAGCATTTAGCTCTGACTCTAATCAAGCACATCTCAGTGATCATTAGAAAATCACAGCTAGATGACTGATAATGGTTAGAGCTAAACTGTGCAGACCATTGACCATCTAGGGTGTAAGCTTTGAGCTTTAGAAAACACTCATCTGTTACCTGCCTGCTCAGTCATGAATGGTGTGTAAATGTGTTATCAAATTAATTTGATACTACAGAAATATTGTTAGTTAATGTGAATATATATTATTAAATGTATGTGATTGCACATATGTTTAAAATTTGAAATGTACTAAATTACTCCAAATGTTGCTCTTTTAAATGTCAATGTTGGCAACATCTTGTTCTCTTAAACTTTTATTGTTTGTAAGTATTGCAGCTTAGACATTCTCCTAAATCTCTTTTTTGTGTTCCATCCATGCTAGGGAAAAATAATTTATTTGATGTTAGCCAGGGAGTAAATGATACCACTGTTTTTATAAACTTGCAACGCAATCTCATGGCAATTTGTAACATTCTTATAAATCTAATTCTTATAAAATCTGTATGTTTTTATTCATTCATTTTAGTATGATTTTCTCATCCCCCAATGACAGTTGGGTTTATTTTATTAAGTTAAATTTTCCACTTGTCATTTTGAAGTCTTTTTTCATGTTTTATCACCCCTACAGAAGCAACATGAACATGCAAACTGCAGAGGCCGTGTCAGCAACTATAAACACCAACCGAAACTGTACTGTGGAGATCACCAATATTAGCTCTGCTTACTGTCTTATCAATCCAAAGTAAGAACTAAAAATTATGCCTGAGCATGTGCGTTTTACATTTACAATTATTTCACTTCAATTACATTTACAACCAACAATAAAAAAGTAAATTAAGATCTTAAAATTTGTCTGATAAATCCAACGCTATCTCACGACAATTCATAACATTTTGATTTAGCGGCTAATTCATATAAATTTGCATGATCTCATTCGTACAATTTAGTACAATTTGCTTATTCCCCAAAGACTGTTGGGTTTAAGGGTGGAGTTTGGTGCCACGCCTCCTTTTTTAAAATCGTACATTTTCATATGACTAAACTTGTACGAACGCTAAACTGACAAAACGTAAAATACTTACGTTTCCTCTTGAGATCAGGCTGGATTAATCAATTTTTTTTAAAAGCAGTTAGTGAAAGTAACTGGTCAAATTACTGCAATTGTTTTTATTTAAAATGTGTTACTGAGCAATATCAACTATGAACCTCTTTTAGAGTGTGCATGACCAGTGGGTTCAGTTTCCATCCTCCTCAACCAACCATCCGCACCGCCAAGACTGAGGTTTGCTCTTTCACCAAAGATGATAACACTGCCACTGGGGCTGTGGGAATCTTGACCTACGACCTCTTCCACATGCAGAACCACATGTGCACGGAGCGCATGGCCATTCTGTTCTCCGTCCCCTATGATTACCACCTCTACAAGAACATCTTGGGCATCGGCATTTTTGAGAGCAGCCGGGAATGCGATAAAGCCCTGTACAAACACATGTATGAGGGGAAAGACTTTAGCCAGTTCACCCGGGTCGATGCAGAAGGATCTGGAGTCTTGCACAGGGGGAAAAAAGTCGACTTGAGAGTCACCATGTCTACTGTGGGAAAGGCTGTTATTAAGCTGGAGGTGTACGATAAGATGGGCTAAATAATAAGTTAATTAAGTATTGCATTAACAGAATATGTTTGGTTATTCATTTTGGTCTAATATTTGTATAATGGTATGCAAAATCATAAAGACATGCCATTGTGCATTGTTGGTGTAACTTTTTAATATCTGTACCTGGATATATGCTGTCCATTTGCCTTATAATGGTTCTCACAAAAATTTGTCTCAATAAAAGAAATCACTCATTTAATGTCTTGTTCATTCAGTTGTGTTTGCACTAATGTAATGTTGTACATATAATGTATACTATACATATGAAATATATATATGAAATGAGTAATGAGTTGGCCATTTGGCATCCATTAATTACAGATACAAGTTCACGCATACACTGCCAAAAAATGGATGGTTTTCATTTATTTAATGTTTTAAATGCTATTATCTCTACTACAAACTTACCAAATTTACACATTTTACATATTTATTTCTGTATATATATTACATTGTTTGCAATATATTACTTAAAATTGCTAAAAAAAAAAAGAAAAAAGTCTATAAAAGTCTGTCTGTTAAATCGTCCAGTTGATTTTTCAACATCAAAAGTTGACAGAGCAGAAATCAAAATCCCTTAATGCAATTTAAAAGCAGGAATTAATAGAAAACAATTATAAATCACAAGCTATGGACAACTATTAACAGATTCTTTTACAGAGTGGGAATCAAACCTGTGAAATTTTCTTACTAGTTTCATCCATTGCAGTGCATAATATTACTTATCTTTACAGTTCAATTGCTGGTTTATTAAAATAACAAACAATCAATTGGCCGCAACTAATGTAAACATATGGTCTAGAAAATAGCTGAAGTTCAAATTGAGCATCAAATTGAGAATAGTGAAGAAAGTTGATTAAAGTGGCTTTGAAAATTGCATGGTTGGTGCTACCTGTATTTGGAACACTGAGAATTAAATACTGCATAGGGTTTTAAAACCATCACTAGAGTGTATAGTGAATGTTCCAAATAAGAGAAAATATCTATTAAGAACCAGTTCATTAGATGAAAATGCATTGTTTCGATTAAAAATCAAAGGAGAATGATTCAATAATGCCTCAAATAATCATTATTACTATCAAGATCTGCAAAAGAGCATTTCTAAATACACAACACATCCAACTTTGAAGCAGATGAGCTACAGCAGCAGAAAAGCACAATACTGTCAGTTGAAAAAACTGCAAACTGGGGCGTAAATTCAAACAGTCTCACCAGCATTGGCCATAGAAGTTTGAAAAAAGTTAGCCTGGTCTGATGAGTCTTGATTTGTGCTGTGAAATTTAAATGGTAGGCTCAGAACAACACAAAAGATTAGATCCATCTTGCCTTTTATCTTCGTTTCAGGCTGCTGCTGGTGTAATGGTTTAGGGGAGATTTTTAAATCACACTTTGTGACATGCACATGGTCAGCAATAATAATCCTCACATAGGCTGTGGAGAACTGTTCTGACCATGTCCACCGCTTTATGACCAAAGTTACTCATCTTGTGATGAGTTCACAAAGCTCAAATACTGTATTTTGAAGTAGACTGTTGAACGTGACTTCACTATACTCAAAGTCTCACTTGGCAAATTCAGAATGAATGGCAAATTTGCATCATAAGTGTACAGTTGTGTACATCCATGTTATTGCATATGTAAATAAAATAAAAAATCTAAATCATTTCTTAACTCTTGCTTAATATTACGTAATAAAAAAGACGTTATTATTCATCATCAAGTCTTATATATGTAAATGCAACCATATCTAACTGTCTGAATCTTGTATAACATTTGTGAAACAAGTTTGTGCGGGTCACTTCACTCTCCTGGTCTAGCAACGTTTTCCCACCAGTGTCAATAATGATGGTGTGTGCGTGCATGTGTGTGTGCATGTGTTTAAAGTGGGTGTGCATTCAATTTGAATGAGCATGCTTTTTTTGGAGATGGGTATGTACTGTTCCTGTTGCTGATCATGAAAACGCAGTGATTCTTTCAGAACGCACCGTTACTGAGCAGCACATACTGAGGTAAGCTTTCATTCTCATGGAGACGAAATATGCTTAAAATCATAACTAAATAATCAAAACTAAATGGTAATGCATATTTTTATTTCCATATTAAAATTATAACATACCAAGAGAGTTTATTCAGTAATGGACATTTGAGAAACTCTATTTCACACTCTGTGTTTTTCCTTAAAATATTGAGGTATTATAAACTGCAACTGGAAAATGGGTTTTGAGGTGGAGATTGATTTGTGTAATTATGGTCACCATGTTTTATTCCTCTTGTTAACATTTGGAATTTTAATAGAAGAACTTTTAACTTAAGAAGTGCGACGTGAACTTTAATGCCAGGATGATTTATACTGAAGTGTGTGCTCATACACCACACAGCAGGATTAAAATACTGAATTCAACACAGCAGTTCAAATAGAAGACATTTAACATAAAAAAGCAAACTTTGTCACTTAATAACTTTTTCACAGCACTGATATAGTGCAAACAAAACTGCAATTCCAGTTCTTTTTTACTGAAGACTTTTTTCTCCCACAGTCCCTCTACTTCAGTGCTTTCAGCCATCAATCAGATCTATCGTTCACCATCATGACTGAGTCTGCCGAGGCGGTGGCTGCCAACGTGAGCAGCAGGAGACACGCCACTGTAGAGATCACCAACCTGACAAACAACTACTGCTTCCTCAACCCAAAGTGAGACCAAAACTAACATTAAACCAAGCTTTCAAAACTAAAACTTTTGTCTGAACATGTATATGGGTCAGACATTTGTCCAATGTTAAATTCAATTTACATAAGGGATTTTCTATACACAAGAAGCATGTTAAATGCAATTAAATTGTCTACATTGATGAATAAAAAATTATGAAATCTCTTATTTTGTAAATAAAATATTTTTGGATAAAATTACATTATATGAGAAAAATCATGTTCCAATAT
>CAIGQZ010032144.1:3048625-3097672 GCA_903798205.1 Danio tinwini
AAATTTAACAATTCAAATTTAATAAAATGCATCTAAATAAAATAAAAAACACATGACATCAGATAACAACTTTGAAATGTTTATGTATTATCTTAATCTTATCTATTAATCTTATTCGCGGTTTTAGTGGCTGCAAATAGCCTGTTTTGTAGTGCATATCGTTTCAAAATGTGTTTAGAAGCTTGATATTGCCACTCTCAAGTCACATTTGATGTTAATGTGAGATCAGTATTTTGTTTAAAGTGAAACAACAGGATTTTTTGGTTTTTCGTTCCATGTCAAAAAGATATCCACTGCTATTTTTTATACCCGCTACCACTTTCTTCCTCTCCACAGTTTTTGTTCTGCTTCAATCAACACTCTGACATTAAACCATTCTTGCAGGCTACTTCAATGTAACATTTTCTTTGCAGTCTGATGTTGTTTTTAAGTCATTGAGTGCATGCTCAATAAATAAAGGAGAGATGGACACAACAGAGATGGGCACAAAAATGATCAAATTTCCTCCAGTTTGTTGCTCTTCACTTGTCATGTCTCATTCCCACCAGTGGGCTTTCCTCATATTTTGAGAAACGCTTGCTTAAACCAATTTGAAGTTCTCCTAAAAGGAGTAAAAGTTTTTTAAGCATATTTTATGAGTTACATCATGCATTACAATTCTGAAGGACAATTAAAAAACTAAATTAGTTATCTGAGAAAAGAAATTCAGAAAACATTTGAAACATTTTTCTGATAACTTTCACTGTTGTTGGTGTTAATCCGTCACCCGTTGGTAAAATCCATGATTATCAGACAAATATTTAACTGGCAGCCTTACTTTACAGATTTCACTGACTAGCGTATAAGTGTCCAAACTCAGTCATGGAGGGCCACATGCAGTTCTGCAGAGCTAAGCTCCAACTGCCTTGAAGTTTTTTGGAGTACTGTATATGTACATGCACACAAACATTGCATAATAACATATTGTCCTAGAATAAGCAGATACTATCAGAAATGCTTGCATACAGTATTAGGGAAGGTTATCCAGAGTTTATATGAGAGCTGGAAATTTAGTTTAAAACATACTTAGATTTTGGATAAAATGTTTGATAATAGTTGTGGTGCTTTTATAATTCTTAATAAATAGGTAAAAATAATGATCTATTCATTTATTCATTTTCTTTTCGGCTTAGTTCCTTTATTAATCTGTGGTCGCCACAGTGGAATGAACCACCAACTTATCCAACATATGTTTTATGCAGCGGATGCCCTTCCAGCCGCAACCCAACACTGGGAAACACCAATAAACTCTTCCATTCACACACATACACTACGGCCAATTTAGCTTATACAATTCACCTGTACTGCATGTCTTCGGACTGTGGAAAACCTACGCAAACACAGGGAGAACATGCAAACTCCTCAAAACAAAATGTTAACTGACCCAGCCGGGGCTCAAACCAGCGACCTTCTTGCTGTGAGGCGATCGTGCTACCCATTGCGCCACAGTGACGCTCCATAATGAACTATTAAAATGAAATATATATTTTTGCATTTGCATAAATTGAAAACAAAAAGCACAGAGGTTGCTGTTTCATGAGTCAAAAATGTATGGTCAAAATAATTCATTTTCTTTTCAGCTTAGACCCTTTATTAATTAAGGGTTGCCACAGCAGAATGAACCGCCATCTTATCCAGCATATATTTAATGCAACGGATGACTTTCCAGCTGCAACCCATCACTGGGAAACACCCATACACTTGCATTCACACACATACACTACAGACAATTTAGCTTACCCAATTGTCCTATAGCACATGTCTTTGGACTGTGCAAGCAGAGCACTCAGAGGAAACCCATGCAAACACAGGGAGAACATTCAAACTCCACACAGAAATACCTACTGACACAGCCGAGGCTGGAACCAATGACCTTCTTGCTGTGAGGCCACAGCACTACCCATTGTGCCATTGTGCCGCCTGTTAAAATAAATATAAATGTAAAATGATACATTTAGGATGTGAGTAAATTAAATTTAAGAGAGTAAATGACTGGAATTTAATGTTGGACTTGGCACAGAAGTGCCATTAAAACTTTCCCTTAGAATTGAAAACTATAACTAACAGCATCTGATATGAGGGTGAAGTATGTATATGTATGCAAATATGTCATTGGCCACTTGTAAAGTGCTGGAAAAGTTTGAAAATGCACCTGGAAATGCTTGAAAAGTGCTTTAATTTGACTTTGGAAAAGATGTAAGGACACTGTTTATCACATGGGCATCTACGAAAACATGTAACATAATCTGTGTAGCAGAGAGGCGGGAAACAGCTGCCTACATCTCTCTGTTGGTTCCCATGACTTAATCTATGAGGCCATGAAGTCAGTCTGGACACTCCTCAGAGGCTGTGAGAGCCTGGATTTTACTTATATATAGTAGACTGACAGTTGGGGAATTTAGTTTGAAGTTCCAATAAGATGAAATCAGGCTATTAAAGTACTTAAATAATACTCCACGTCTTTACCACTACTTCAATGCTGACTGTACTAGATAAAAGTTCTTGAGAGGCCTGTTTAGTTTGGCATGTTGTGTTAGGGGGCAGAGCTACTGTATACTCACATCCAGAGTGAAGGAGGCTGATGCAATCCCTGTGTAACTACACATACTCCTCAGCTTTCAGCCTGCCATAGACTGTGACCACATGTAACCCTTAACAGTCTTTGTGAGGTTTTCTATCAACTCCTTTTCTCTCCTACATCTAAAGTTTGTTTTATTTCTAAACATTCCATGTGTTTGCATTGCTTATTATAATGCAGAAGCTGCCACACTATTATTTCATATGTAATAAGTCTGTGATAGAGGAAGTTGACCCATCTGGAAACACTGCAAAAGTTGTTCGTTGTGAACAGATCACATGTCTTTCAGTCTTAACTGCTGTCAAACTTAAACATATTTTTAGATTGACTTAAAATGGAGAGAAGATAAACACAAAATATGTGCATGTTCGCCAGTAGTAAAGATCTGAAGAATTGATTTGGTTCTCTCTTTCTTTCTTAGCATTTAGCATAGCTTGCAACAAACATGTTTTGCTTGTGTATATGCTTAGACTTGGCGTTATGAATCATGTAATTGTTAGACTGTTTTTCCCCCCTTAAGACATATGCCAACCACAAGACATTCTTTTAGCAAGAGCAGAGCTGCATTCAACTCTGCTCTCTGGAAATCATTAGTGCTTTATCTGTTGTTTAGTAGATGTTGAGACCCTTCAGACAGCTTCATATTTTTAGAGTGGGCAGCGCCGATCAAAATAGCAGAGTTTGATAAGAAGGTACTTGGACAGAAATGTAGCGGTAATTGTCTCATGTCTGTTGCTCTTTCAAGTTTACTTCCTTCCCCAGACATCTGCTTCGTCCCAACAGAGCAGTTATATTGTTATCTAAACAGTTCAGTCAGCCATGTTTAGTGAGCTGTCTCTATGTTTATCCTCTGAGGGGTCATATGGGTTTCTGTGACTTAACCAGGTGTTGCTATGTTGTTTGTCTGTAGGTGTCCTTACCTTCATGGCCATGGTGTTTGTTTAGAAAAAAAATCAGAGGGATGTGAAAGAGACATGGGCTGGGTAGGGAAACTGTGGCTTTCTGTTTTGTGTGTCTGAAATAAAGTGAAGAGCGAACTGACTTTCTGTTTGCTTAAATTCAAATTCTGTACTCTTTACACAGGACTACATGTGTTTAGAATAGATATGATTACAGAGTGATTAGTTTTATTTGACTAAGCTTTGAATAAGTAATTTAAAAACCTTGTATCCATAAAGCAAGATAATATTAATAGGCTATGTCCAAACAGTAGTCTCTGGGCTGAATGAGAGATGACAGTGGTTTCTTGTTCAGTGTCACAAGGTCGGGGGTGATAGTGGGAGGGCTCACACCGAGGTTAGGGGTCAGTAACGGATCAACGAAGATACAGAGATCATACTGTGACGCTCCCTTAACAGAGGGTTATGTCAAAAATTTAGCATGTGTGTGTGTGTGTTCGGTGGTGCTCTAAACTTTCTCAATCACTTCTCTGTAGCTTACAGTGGCCACACCCCTATACTGATGACATCATATTTTGTAATTTATTCCTGGCATTTTTTGAACACAGTTGTGATTATATGAATGTGAAACGTGTGTCTGTGTTCTATAGAGGAAAAAAGGAAGTCGAACAAATTTGTGTTGACATGATTTTTACATTTTACTATTAACATTTACTAACATTTAAAATGTTCATCATATTGTGTTCTTTTTTAATTCATGCAGTTAGTAGAAGTAATAGTTATGTTGTATAAATCTCTATGCTAAGAGTTCATTTTGTCAGTAAGCATTTCTCTTTCTGAGATCTGTTTCTTTAAAAGAAAAGGGAGGAGGAGGGTGGACCAGCTCTAGGTTTTTTGAACGCCCCTTTTTTTAAACAGAAATTCCTCTCTCAAGAGTTTGGCATTTCCTCTGAGCTCACACACCGAGAGCCCGCGCTCCTGTTGCACACAGTGACAAAAGGGGGGATTTTCAAACATCCTGAATGAGAGGACTGCTTTTGCTCTCGGCACACGCCACATCTGTAAAGGAAACCAACAGGGTGAACTTTTCCTTACACAACAACTTTTGTTCAAAGTGGTGGAAAGAACATAAGCTGGGCCTCATTTTTAGCATCTGGACGAGTGGATCAGCATGGGCTAGCCCCAACCATTTCCAAAGAGCTGAAGTGGACTGGAGAAGGAGTAGGAGGAGAATGAGTGTTTACACTCTTAACCTCAGGTTTTTCTGGCCGCTGGTCACTTGCATCCTCACTGCTCTGCTGCTATTGCATCAGTACATCTTTAGAGGATTAGAGGACCAAGGAAGTGACTGTGCTGACCAGGGACCAGGAGTTGTCACACTTTTCAAGTACATTCTGGCATTTATTCTGTGTTACTTCTTTATAAGATACTGCTCAAGTCAACCTGGCTCTGTAAGGAGGGGTTTCCACAAAGTCCTAGAGGTGCAAGGAAAGCCAGGAGTCTCCAAGCGAGAGTTACTGAACGAACACTATGAGAGGCATGTGCGCCTCTCTCCACATGTTCTGGGCCACAGCAAAGCCCATGTTGCCAAATTGGTCAGTGAACTTGTCAGGGTGGGCCGTACTGACGTCCCACCAGAGTCTTCTCTGGCTTTCAGGGGAGACTTCATCCAGATCGGCAGCTCCTATGAGGAGCACAAGGTGGGCTCACCTGACTGTTTTGACATCCTTGTACCTCTGCGAGCTCCTCGTGGGCTGAAACTGGAGACCAGCGCTTGCACTGACAAACATGGAGGACCACCGCTGTGCACAATGAACACACCTCGCAAGGCAGAGTGGACACGCCGTCACAAGGCCTTTACTGACACATTCATGCACAGTTCTCAAAATGTCTATAAGATGAGATCAGATTCTGTTCAGCGCTGGTTTTACACGGCCATTCAGCGATGCCTTGCTGCCGTACGTTACCCTTTTGATCAGCGCTGCGCCCTCAGTCTCTCTCTCAGTGAAGAGCAGCAGGTTCTCCTCTGTATGACCCCCCGCTCTGATTACGTCTGCTGTCACATATCTATGGGCATTCGGCTGATCCCAGCATTTCCTCTCAGTGATGGCGCCTTTTTGGTGGCATCTCAGCAAGGAAAGGACTTTTGGACTGTGTATTTTCCTAGACAGGAGCAGAGACTGTTGACATGCCTGAAAGGTAAACTGCCCTCTAACTCCTGCCATCTAAAATGCCTTCAACTCCTAAAAGAGATCCGTAACCTCAGTGGAGAGGTGCTGGACCAGCAGTCTGGAGCAGAATGGGGAAGTGTGCTTTCATCTTATGCTCTGAAGACCGCCTGGATTCGTCTGCTGCTCAGTACTCCCCCTGAGGCCTGGGACGAGTGCAACCTTGTGGACCGGCTAGATGATCTTCTCCGCAGTCTAAGGGACAGTCTACAGTCTCGGGCTCTCCTCCATTTACTCCTCGGAGGTGTTAATGGCCTTCTGCCAGACTCTGTTGCTCTGCCCAAGCTTGTAAAGGAGATGGTACCCTCAAACCTGTGGGCAGAATTCAGTGACGTCACCCTCGATATGGTCTCCGCCCGACTGACCTACTCCTGGAACCACCTCCCTCGCCTTATTCGCCTCGGGCGACCACAGAGGACCAGCCTTGGAAGAGGAGTCTGCTGCAAATACGTTGATCCAGAGTAAAGGTCAACTATAACTGGTATTACTCAACACCCAGTGATGAACTGCTACATCTTAGTTTTGTATGTTTTAGGACATTCATGTCTCTTGAAATCAGTGTTTCTGTTAAATTCTGTTAATATAAATATTTTTTGCCTCAAAGGTAGCAGCGATTAGACCATTATGGTAGCATTACAAAGGTACAGCAGTACTTCAATCATATCCATCTTGGTACTGTTTAAATCAGTATTGTACTGTAATTGAAAATTTCACTTTAAAATGTTGCTCGAATTTTACTTTTGTAATGATTTTGTTTTTGTGCAATTTTTTGTATAATATCTGAAGAAAGATGAAGATTATTTAAAACAAAAAAGGAGCAGTGACCGTTTATATATTTAGTCTAGAGGTCATTTTAGAGAGAAAAACTCATCCCAGCAAGCATTTTTTTTTTTAAAGATGTCTAATAGACGTCTAAACATAAATTTGGGCTGTCAGTGAAAATCTAATAAATGTCTAAGAATAGGCCAAAACTAAAGTCATCAAATAAAAAGAATTGAATGCCTACACATATAATGTCTGTCTAATCTGTATTTGACGACTAGTCTGGTTTTCGGATATTCTTAGATGTCTATTAGATTTTCACTGACAGCCGAAGTTTAGCCTCGTTTTAGTCAAGCTGTCTACGTTTAGATGTCTATTAAACACAATATTGTTTGCTGGGATGTGTCTGAGATCTGCTAGACTTGAGTTGACTCAGTGTGACCATGATGTCTTGGTAGTGAGTAGTCAAAACAACATAAACACCAAAGTTTTTCCACACCCACACAGTATTAGTAATGCCAGCATGAACAGATGAACATCCTGTTTTGAAGGTTTCAAAATCATATGCTATGATGACGACATTTTGATCTAACAATATATTGCATATTTTTTAATGAATTACTTATTAATATTGTTTCATAACACTTTCAGCATTCCTTAATTGATTGCTTAAGCATTCAGATGATGAGTTAGATCATAAATTGTGCTTCAGTTCACCTTAGTTCATTACTTTAATTGACCCACTGAAGGATGAGGCATAACTACACTTCATCTTGCTAGTCTACAGGGACCCAAACACGTGTGCGCATCATCTTTTCCCTCAAAGACATGCTTCTATAGGCTGTCACTATAGAGACACGCTACCTCAGCCCAGGGTCACTTATTCATGTTGTAGCTTTAGTTTTCATTGCTGATTGCATTGCATTTACTTTCACAAAAGCAGCAGAGTTTCTCCTTGATATCTTGCAGGTACTGATGGCCACAAGGTTAATTTGTTAGCCTCTTTTCTCATCCATAAAGCAGTTCTTAAACTAAGAGTTCATGGTCCTTCATGTCAGGCAAATTAGTTTCATCAGCTTTACAGGGAAATGCTTTAAGCTTCTTTTCTGGTGTTGCCTAAAAGCAGAACAAACAAATGAAACAAGGAAATGAAACGGGACGTGCTCTGAAAACTATGCTAAAATGTAGTCCAAAACAAGCAATATAAAAATACAGAGTGACTGATGTTGAACGTATGCATATTAATGTGTATTTTATTTAATGTATATTTGGTACTGTATATGAATGTAAGTTGAATGTAAAATACATTGTACTTAATGTACATATTTAAGAAAAATATTTTGTGTGTATATGTATGTGTGGTGTGTATATATACAGAAAGTAAATACATTTTGTATAGATATAATTTATATAAATAATAGATATAATTTAAATGTTTTTAATACTCAAATTTAAATAAAATCTATATTTTGGACTGCATAAAGTTTCCTTCAATATTTTTTATTTCTACAGATGTAAAAATGTTTTCCTTTTTTATTTTTTATAGAACAATAGGGCATGGAAACAGAACTGAAAGACTGTGAGCAATGTCAACAATTTATTAAATAATAATATTTTTTTTACTTAAGCATGTGATGAGATAGCCTTTAATGAAAAGAAATCAAAATGATTAAACAATGTTTTTTATTTCTAATTTAACCTATTTTAATATTTTATTTATTTTTCTTAATTCTGAAGAGTTTTTTTTTATTCACAACAAAAAATACAATATAGTCAGTGTTTATCCTCTGTTGAGTACAATGTTTATAGCAATGTGGCTCAGTGTAAATTATAGTGTGGCTCAAAATGCTCTCTAACATTAGGACATCATTTCATCCTTTCTAATTATTGTTTAATTTATGCACTTGCTTGCAGGATTTCATTAGATGAGAATGTGAGTGACACAAGAGGTCAGTGTCTGTTTATGGCATAAATCATTTATCATACCGGTGAGTTTAATTGCAAACAGTCAGTTCTGCTTTTTAACATTCTCTCTCACAGTATGCAAGTCAAATGCTCTATCTTTATTCTGTCTGGTTTACTGTAATAAATGTGATGAATGTCGTGAGTGTAGGTGGGACATATGCTTATTCACTTGAACCCAGTCATTTAGAAAGACTTTTTTTTCTTTTTTCAAATTAAAGGAGTAGTTCACCCAAGATTTATGCAACTACCATACACTTTATAAAAAATTATCACACATAACATCATACACACTTTAAAATAAGCTATAAACAATTTAAATGTTATTTCCAAAATAACTTGTTATTCATTCATTTTCTTTGTGGCTTAGTCCCCTTGTTAATCTGGGGTCGCCACACCGGAATGAACCAACAACTTATCCAGTACACGTTTTACGCAGCGGATGCCCTTCCAGCCACAACCCATCTCTGGGAAACATCCATACACACTCATTCACACTCATACACTATGGACAATTTAGCTTACCCAAATTTACCTGTACCGCATGTCTTTGGAGTGTGGGGAAAACCGAAGCACCCGGAGGAAATAATTTCTAATATTTTGTATCTGAAACTAAACATTAAATCATTTATTTATTGAAAATCTTGCATGCCAAATGTGTTGATTGTCCAGTGTTAAAATAAATGTAAAAACAAATGCCCTTGGACAGTCTATTATTATAAATACTGCAACATTTTGTGGAAGAAAAAAATATGACTATGAGCAAACATTAGAACGACACCTAACACAACAGCAGAGGTCACTGTAAGTCTATGTCTGAAAACTGTCAGACAAGCCTTTCAACAGGTTCTCAAGAGCTGGAACAATTTACCACCTGAATTCACACTTCTTACTCTCAGTTCAAAAAGTTTTAAAGGTGCAAAATGAATTGGTGGCAAAATGAAATGGTGGCACAGTAGGTAGCACAATTGCCTTAGCAAAAAGGTCCCTGGTTCGAGCTCTGGCTGAGTCAGGTTTACGTGGGTTTCCTCTGGGTGCTCCGGTTTCCCGCACAGTCCAAAGACATGTGCTATAGGTAAATTGCTTAAACTAAATTGGCCGTAATGTATGTGTGTGAATGCAGGAGTGTATGGGTGTTTCCCATTGTTGGGTTGCAGCTGGAAGGGCATCAGCTGCGTAAAACATGTGCTGGATAAGTTGGCGGTTCATTCTGCTGTGGGGACCCCTGATTAATAAAGGAACTAAGGCGAAAAGAAAATAAATGAACACAGATTACACATGTAGGCTATCTGAAATTGCCCCATTCCCTTAAATAGTCCACTAGAGGGAGCAGCCATTTCTACTGGTGTCCAAACCTTGGGGCACGTTCTGGGGTGGATTCTAATCTGAAGGGCTCATCCCTATGCCATAATCACTTTGGAGTGTCCTTCAAAGAATCCCTAT
Source organism: Danio tinwini (assembly GCA_903798205.1). Classification (NCBI taxonomy): domain Eukaryota; kingdom Metazoa; phylum Chordata; class Actinopteri; order Cypriniformes; family Danionidae; genus Danio; species Danio tinwini. The sequence goes on from CAIGQZ010032144.1 coordinate 3,058,537, forward strand.
TCAAAGGATAATTTTCCGTAGTGTCCATCAGTTGTATTTTTTTCAAACTTCTTCATTCAGGGTCCTTCAAAGTGGCCAGTTTTGGCAGCCAGTTTTGGCGGTCATTATTTTTTAGGGCAATATATCTCGTTTGGGATGCACCACTGAAGAGCACTCAATCAATCCCACAATGCAGCACAATATTGAAAGTACAACCCATAGACTGCTTGTTAAGTGGTGACCGGGCCCCCTTTGGCCCAATCACAATTCTACCCCTTAGCCCTTCCCCTTAATCCCTACCCCTCGTTTTGTGTGTTCACGTGAAGGGGTGTCCCAATTCTATTTAGCTTGAAGGTGTAGGGCTAAAGGCCGAATTATACTTCTGCGTCAAGCGCACAGGTATGCTACGGCGCAGCCTACGCGTGGACGCATAGACCCTCGCCGTAACCGTCGGCGACGATGACGCGCACCTCTCAAAAAATGTAACGCGTACGCGTAGCGCAAGCTTTGTGATTGATCGGCTTGGTAGCGCTGATGAGTGTGGGCGGAGGTGAGAGCCGCGCCCCAATGCAGCAAGTGTTTACAAGTGTGGAGTCCCGTGAAGGAGCTCCGAATGGAGACTGTTGTCTTGTGTTTACCTTATGATTAAAGTTTTGCACGTCCGCCAGTTCCCGCCTCTAAATGAGCGAATTTGAGCCACTTGTACATTAAGGAAGTGTTCAGAAAAAACAGAACACCAGCAAAGAAACTCGACACACAGAAACATAAACACCTACTGCCAGCTAGCGTTTCGGAAGTGTATTGCAGAGAAACAGAAACAGCGCGCAGAAGTATAAATGCAAAGCTACGCACAAGGCATACGCCGTGGGTTACGGCAATCACTTGACGCAGAAGTATAAACCAGGCTTGAGGGGTAGGGCTAGGTAGCCCTTCGAACTGAGATTTTTCAGGACCACACTTGAAACCAAGGGGTAAGAATTTCCTAGAATACACCAGCCACAACGGCAGGATAGCTGCACCCGGAAGTAAGAAGATCCACAAATTCGTATTTTTTGTCATTATTACGAATTTTTACAACAAACAAGCACATATTTTAATAAATTCATAACCAAGTTTGTGTTTTACCGTCATGCTTTTAAAAACAAAGCTAAAATAAAAAGTGCTAAATTTCGCTATCCATAGTCATAACTCCTGTACAGCAGTCCTACAACATTCTGACACTCGATGACACTCGAATACCCTGTCAGAAAAGTCTAGTGGCTGAGAATGAGCGTTTTACAGTGTCTGCTATAATGTTAATGTTTTTTGGGGGGTTTTTTTTGGTGTGTTTACATAGATGCATATGGCCCGATATGGCCACGGTGTAAATGCGCAGTAGTTAAGATCACTTCGCGTGACGTCACACCTATCTGTTATATAATATCTACATATCTATGTAATATCTATGGTAGTACAAGTTACAACCCATGCACTTAACGGCTAGAAAATACACTGAGAGGTTGCGCGCCAAATGAATTCCAGCATCTGACAGCACAGCTGAATCATCTAGTTCTAAATCAAATAGTATTTAATTAAAGTAACGTTTGTATACATGTGGAAATAAAAAATAAATAAATAAAACTGACAGCTTGCTAAGTTTTAAATAACTACCACAGTGTCTGACCAATAAGTTTAAAGTGGAACCTGTCGCGGGATATCAACCGGGTGCTAATTTCACTCACTATTCATTCACTCTTTCGCGTGAACTTTATTAGTGAACTAATGTAGGCAATAGTGAACGAGGGCATAGAGGGCGATACTGGATACAGCGTTTCATCCGCTGCGTGAGGCCGTTCGCCATCAGAGCAGCATCACACGTGCCGCTGCCATTCAAGCCAAGGAGACTTGTAAATGTCTTCCACCCACTCAGGTTTCAACACAGAAATGACCATCCTGCCACACACAGACAACACAGCTTCCAAACTCTTCAGGGGCTTCAACCATCATATTCTGAAGATCGTACATCGGTGTACCTTGTTCACAGGGGCGGCAGCAGGTGGTCGCAGCTCTCGTTAACTCTCAGTGTATGTCAGCAAAGAGCAACAAGTGTCTGCAGCCGGAGAGGTGCTGCTGTGAAAGCGGGCGGGGAGAGAGACGCGCAGTACAGATTTGATATCCATCAGTGCTTCTGCAAATCTGGATGAGTCACTGGTCTCTGAAAGAAAACCCTGATCAGGAGGAGGAGGAAAAGGAGGGCGCTGCTCTCTCCTGGGAGAGGAGAAGAGGGGAGAAACTGGCTGTCTTGCGTGTCATTTTTGAAGACTGGAGAGCGAGGAGACAGGAAAGAGAGGAAGATTAGGAGTGTCTGGGTGGGTGGGATTGAAGAGGATGGAGAGGAAGAGGAGAGATAGATAGATTGTGTGAGAGAGAAAGAGGGAGGGAGAAAGACAAGGGGGTTGTTTTGTGTTTGACTCAACATCACCAAGTACATTTTTTGTTTGTTTGTTTTGGAGGAATGGGTGGAGGAACCAAGCCCGTAGAGACCTGAATTCATTACCTGAGTCACATTTACAGATATTTTTTTCATACATATATAAATTTATTGAGTAAATCTGGATCCAGAGAGTGGCATGTTGCTCTGGAAGGGAAGTGAGACAGTGGGGCGAGAGTAAGAGGAGGATGGCGTACACACAGGTGAGTCCCAGTCACTTCTGACACACACAACGCACACACACTTTACCATCTGGGTCCTTCTGGATTACATTTTTCATTTTCACATGCGTCTTCATTCAGATTCAGATTTCATTGCTTCTCTTTATGTGGTGATTATTTCTGATCAAGGCCTTAAACTAATTTAGTTGGGTTGTATTTATTTACATAAATATATGAATTTGATGGTTTGTTGTTTGTAATGCATCTTTGGATATTGTTTTGTATTCATCATGTTAAACTGTTGTTACATTGTTAAAAAACAATTGTTTAAAGGTTTGCAGTGTTTTAGTCTAGTATCTTTTAAGTAGCCTTCTAAGTGTCTTTTAAGTAGATTTAATCACTGAGAAGGAAAAGAGGTCCAGAATCAATCACTGGAGGCACTGATATTTAGATAATAATATATACATATTAGATAACATGCACTTTTTAAGGGAAAATAATTTACAAACGTGTACATTTTAAAAAGATACCACCACAGATGTTTTGTACTTTTTTTCTGAGTGAGTATTTTGGGATATTAATTAGTTTTCTTTCTTTATTGATTTATTTATTACAGAATCAGTTATGTTCTCTATGTATCTGTTATGATGAACCTTTTGGTAACATTCACACACCAAGAGTATGGATAAGTCTGAAATCTTTCACTATGGCAATACCTGTTACAAATACCATACTGATACACTTAATGTAATAATTTGTACTTTATGGTACTATGCACCCTTAATAGGGGTAAATAATTTATTAAATATATTTTAGAATATAGCTAGTAACAGATTGTGTATGTTTTTTTTCTGAGAGTGAACATCAAATTTTAAAGCATGTCATGTATTTTTAATCAAAATGAAAGCTTCTTTATTATAATTATGATTATTATTTTTATTCCACAAATAGCTCTTTAAAGTGGAAAAGATTGTTAAGATCATTAAACTGTTTTCTGCACTAAGAAATAAATGATTCTTTCAACAACTGTCATCAAAAAATTATATTTGGGCAAGCATTAATGGTTTCTCTACATATTTCACTCTTTTGGAAATATAAATGCAGCTTATTTTTGATGTCGTAAACTTTCTTTCAATGGGTTAGCTTCTGTTGTGGTTTTCATGGTAGTGTGTTTGAGACCTCGGTCAGGGGAATAGCAGTGGGCATGTGGAGCAGTAGGGACGGTCATGTCAGTGACCCTGATGCGTCATCTCTGCCTCAGCCAGCGGCGGCAAGGTGCGGGCTGCCAGCGACAGGAGCTCATATCACTGTTGCCATGGTTACAGCCACAGCTAATTGCTTAGCCAACATTGGGCCACTGATGAGGAGCGAGAGCTGGACTTAGAGAGCAAGTCAGGGGGAGGGGAACAGGACACAAACCAACCTGTAGATACTCACGAGTGAATAACAGACCTAGGTGTGCAGTCAGATATTAAAATCTTTTGAAATTTCTGTGATTTTGAGGCTGATACTTGGTGTTGGCATTAATCATTTTTTACAGCATTTTATTTTTGTTCAGACTCTGCACGTGCTTATTAAAATTTATTTAGTGCAACTGTATATTAGTATTATTATAACTGCTTTGAAAAAACAAAATAGGTGGAGCATTTGCAATAAATTATAAAAAAAATGATATGATATATGTGACTATACTACCTTTACACTGAGTATGGTGTGATAGGATATGACAATATCTGGCTGATATACAACTATTTGAAAGTCTAAAATCTGAGAGTTGAAAAATCTAAATCTTGAGAACATCGCCTTTTAAAGTTGTCCAAAATCCCTTTTTAGCTGTGCTTATTACTAATCAAAACTAACATTTTGATAGATTTATGGAAATAAATGTTTTCAAATAAATTATCAGAAATGTTTTCATGGAGCATGATGACCTTTACATAATGTTCTAATGATTTTTGGCACCTTAGGTAATATATTTAGCCTTTACCTAGTAGTTAAATTACTATTCAAAACTTGGGTTTGGTAAAATGTTGTAATGTTTTTAAAGGTCTCTAATTATTGTCCATTTAAAATAACAGTTTAGCTGTTTTTGTTGTTGTTGTTGTTGTTGTTGTTGTTTTTACATTTAATAGTTTTACTTCTATGATAGCAAAGCTGCACTTTGTTTGTCATATGATCAGAAATATTTCTTATTGTTAAGAAATATTTATTTGTATTTTTTATTATTGTTTTAATATTAAAATATAATTGGAATTGCAGACTGCTTGGCTATATATTTTCTGGAAACAGGATTTTTCAATGAATAAAATTAATAAAAAATGTACATTAGGTACTCTCTTGATCTTTTCTTTTTAAATTAATTTCATTGTGATTTATTTTAAAATTTTATTTAATTACATTTTATTTTAGGGTCCCACTGTGATACAAAAACAAAACAAACTTCTACAAGAGAGTTCTGATCAAGATCACCGCACAATAAATAAAGACAAAGCATGAAGAAATCAAACCATAGTCACAAACTGATATCAGAAGCATTAACTTTGTTCTGTATGCTAATACTTGACAACAAACAATGTAATGCATTCATGCTGAATAATAGTATTCATTTCTTTTCAAATTTAATCTTGCTGACTGCAAAAGTTTTGCACATATGTCAAGTATGTCATGAAATTGTTGCTAACAAATTTCAGGATGTTACTTGATAAATTTGTTTATTCATGTTTATCTGAAAAAGTTTATGAACGTTTAATTAAAATTGTTTTTTTTTATGTGCCTGACCTCTACCCTCTACTGCACTCAACCTTTGAAAAAGGACAGTTGGAACCCATCAATGAGGTATGTGAAGAAAAGTAGTGAATTTCTTAAAGGGAAATTCTTTTAAATTTTGTCTTCATTTACTCAGCCTCCACTTGTTCCAAACCTGTTTGAGTTTTTTTCTATTCAACACAAAAGAACATACTTTGGTTAATGTTGGAAAGCAGTAGCTGTTGCCAACAATGGTAATTTTTTAGCATTAGTATTGTTCCTAATATGACTGCTCGTTTCCAACATTCTTCAAAATATCTTTTGTGTTCCAAGGAAGAAAGAAATTCCTAAAAGTTGAGAAGTAAATGATGAGCCTATTCTTTTTGTTGGGTGAATCTGTTTATTATCCATAATGTAGAATAAAAATATAGATATTTAATTTTTGATGGCAATTTACTCTGATATGCATGACCCTATGTGAGATATTTGACACCCACAGATCTTTACAATCTTTAAAAGCATTGAAAAATGCATTTGCCTCCAGATAAAAAGAAAAGAAAGAAAAAGGTCTTGTTCACACATGAGTTTTTTTCTGTCAACATCCTGTCTTAAGCCATTTATTATTTAGCCAACCATAGGCACATATACAGCCTCAGCGGAGGACTTGGCTTTTTGGAGCGAGTAATCTTCGTGATCTTTTGGATTTGTTTTCTCCTGTTTCTTTACAGTCAGTCAGTGTAAATCAAAGAGAAGCAGTTTGTGTTGAAAAAAGATAGCATCTCATTCATGAATGATGCAAACATCTGAGTGACCTCTGGAGTTCTGCTTCATTCAATAAGAGTGTTGAAATAATGTTTGTTCTGTCCTAGTTTCCTGTTTCTTTTTCCAATGTGGAAAAAAAAAATGAACTTACAGCAGTAAATCATTAAATGGTTTGTAATATTTTATGTTTTACTGCTGTCATTTTATGCAAAGAAATAATCTTATTTGGACATTTTAAGAAGGAGTATAAATCTCATTAATCTTTTAATGGAATAAATCCAGAAAAATTAAAGGGATAGTTCACCCAAAAAGGAAATGTACTCACCCTCAAGGGGTTTCAAACCTTTACGAGTTTCCTTTTTATGGTGAACACTAAACAAAATATTTTAAAAGAAATGTTAGAAAGCTGTAATCATTGACTTCCATACAGAAAAAAAAACATTATGGAAGTCAATGGTTACTGATTTTCAACATATTTCAAAATAACTTATTTTGTGTTCTAAAAGGTTTGTGATATATATATATATATATATATATATATATATATATATATATATATAGTTTTTGGCTTTAAGCTCCTGTTGACTAAAGAATTAAAAAGTAATAAAATGGAAATAAATAAATACATACAAAGTTTTGAAGCACTAATCATTCATTGTCATATTCAATAATCAAAATTAGCCATGTTTACTGCTCCTTGTGTCTTTGTGTGTGGGTTTGTGGTGTTGTGTTCAGGGTCTTCTTTCCAGACTGTCTGATTTGCTATTGTGCCGCTGGTCATGCCGCTCTTGCTGGCAGTGGTGTTGGGAGTGCAGCTGCTGTCAGTCTTCTGAAGAAGAGGTGGAGATTTTGGGGCCTTTTCCAGCTCAGACTCCATCATGGCTGTAAGCACACACCCATACAAACCTCAAACAACACTAACAAATCACAATTAATGCAGAACAGTTCAACATTCATCAACTTCAATTCAACTCATTCATCTCATGCTACAATCCTTCATGTTTTGATGTTGTTCTGGGTTTTCCTGCACATCATTTACACATTTAGTATTTTTAACAGATATGTATAACCGTACTGTTTCAATAATATACATGTGCTGCTATATATAGTTTTTTTAAGAAGACGTTTGATTTAAAAAAAAAAAAGAAAAGCATAATATTCTGTAATACAGTTACAAAGATTTTTCTTTATTCTGATGTGTTTCAAATAGACATTTTTATTCATGATGTAATTTTCTAAATGTTACCAAATGTCAGTTTCAGTCATTTTTAATCATTTCTAATATAACAATATAAATTTCTTACCAGAGACTACTTTGGGCATCTCTGGTAAGAAATTTATACTGTTATTTAGAAATTATTAAAGATGACTTAAACAAAGTTGGCCCACGGTAACCTTTGATTTGGCCCGCACCATCCTATCTGAAACGAGAGGGAGAATGATGGGGATGTGGTTAGGGTGAATGCCTTTCACAGAAATTATTTCGATTTAAACGTAACATTTTGTTTTATTGCTGAGCTACAAAACAGTCAACTAAACTTAAATGTTTCAATGAAATGGTGTAAACGAATCAGACTTAGAATGTAAAAACTGTTACTTGACACAAAGCAATGCACAAGACATCGGAGAGCAAATCAAGGCAAAGGCAGGAGCAGGTCGACTAGTGTTTTCAGCAGAACTCCATTGTGGTTTAAATGAGATTGTTTATGTGTTTACTGTAATAATAAGTTCATTGTAAATAAAAAAAATTATACTGCATTAGTTAATATGATTTAAAGCTAAGATTTCATGGTATTTTTAAATATTAGTGAATAAATAAGGACATAACCCATAGCAAATTTAATGTTATATGATATGATATATTCGGTTTGGTATATATTTGGTCCACATCCCTCAGTCAAGTTTGGTTTTTGGCTTTTTATAAGAAAAAGTCTGGGCACCCCTGCTCTAAACAATAGATAAACAATATATAGTAATTGTATTATTGTCACTTTATGTCAATATATTCCATGCGTAATTCAATCCACTTGAATCCCACTTATCAAGTTGATGGTAAAGTTTTGTGTAAGGTTATTTGATTAAAAAATATTGATCAAGGTTATGTTCAGGATGAATACAGTAGTTTGCTTGAACTGTAGTGTACTAACAATGTGATAAACTACTGTCATGCTTTCCATGTTTTATTCTGCATGTGGTATCTAGTCATCATTTCAGAAATTAGAACTGTTATTTTGGCATTTAAACTCCAGCATAACTTTATATTTGCTGCATTATTATTTATCATTGCTGCATTCATTAATTTCAAGTAGTATAAGAGAAACTGATGCACCAGATGGCTTTCTTGACTTTCTAGGGACCCGAAGCTTATAATGACTGGGGTGTGGAGCTATTTGTGTTCCCAGGCAGGAACAGCAAGGATAATATGATTTAAATGGACAAGTGATTCATGTATTAGCAGGGATAATTTGTCCTCTGGATGCACACAGCCACCACAGGCTGTCAAGCTTTTTGTAATGACATCATTCAATGACTTTTAAGGACTAAACAATGGTTGCCATACAGTACATGTGTATTTTTCCATCATAAATACACATTACCAATCAGCAGTTTGCTTTCATGAAAAGCCATTCACACTTGATTTCAGAGATGGAGCTGATGTTGTCACCAGAGACTGCTGGCTTATGCTAGTTTGACTGAGCTCATGCTTATGTGTGGTAATTGAAGGTTTGTGTAAAACTGAAAACGGGGACCAAATAGATGTTTGATTTTGAGTTTGTGATCATAGAATGGTGTTTGATTCTTGACACATTGTGGAACTCCCAACTGTGAAAATGTTTTTCAATATTTTTGCTGACAAAATGAACTGTATTATGTAAATGTAAGCATATTTTAACTAAAAGCATCCCATGAAATATATAATCTTGATGGGGTATACAATGCTCAGCATAATTGAGTACACCCCATTTTAAAATGAATATTTGTATCTATTTCTCAGTGAATATGTATTTTGGTGCTAAATGTTTATCTTTTTATACTTCTCTTCATTCTTCCTCTTTTTAAAATTTGTATTTTATACTTTTCTATAACATATAAATTTGGGTGTTCTAGTTTTTGGACCGTTATCGTAAGTTATTTTGTTAGAAATTTGAGATTTGGCTTCAGTACTGACTAATCTAATGTATATGCACAAATAAAATATTGTATGATATTGTCCAATTAAAAATATGAATTTAAAAGATAGATTTGTGAGGGGTGTACTTATATATGCTGAGCACTGTAGGTGCCTTCATGTCAACCTTTGCCAATTGCTCTCTGCTGCACCACATAGACATCAACAGATGTTTGCTTTTGCATCTGTCGCTCATGAATGTTACTCATGGATGCTCTTTTGGATTTGTGTTTAGCTCATCAGGGCTCAATTGTGGGCACACATTTATACTTTTTTTTTCTGTTTATAAAATGAGTCCTTTAAATTCCCTGAATCTTTCACAATATTGTATGGTAGTTTATTAAACCTTTCTTTTCAGTTTTGCATTGAGAAATGGGATTTTTGATTTGTTTGACCACCCTCTCTTGATTTTGGCTCAAAATTATTTGTGCAAAGACTGACTGACAAAGACTTTTTTATACACAAACATGTAACTCAAGGGTGGTGCGGTGGCACAGTGGGTAGCGCTGGCACCTCACAGCAAGAAGGTCGCTGGTTCGAGCCCCCTGTTTGCATGGGTTCTCCGGTTTCCCCCACAAGTCTAAAGATATGCACTTTAGGTGAATTGGGACTCCAGATTAATAAAGGGAATCTTACGTATTAGCAGTAGTAGTTGGTTCATCTGTTTATTGTGGACTGTAAACGATTTAATTTGCATGTTATATGACCGTTGCATTTTTATTTAGCCTTTAATCCCAGTTTTCAGAGTGAGCTGCAGCCATAAAAATTTGTTTAATTTGTTTATGTTTTTAAAATATATATGTTTTTCAGTGAAAACACTAAAAAAATTTACTTTCGCTATTAGATAAAGCTAAAGAGAATGAACAAATCATATATTGTGGCTTTAATTCCATTTAAAGGGATATTTCATTAAAACTGACTTCATTTACTCACTGTCTATTTGTCACAAATCTGTTTGAGTTTCTGGTGACCATTGACATCCAAAATATTAGTTTTTCCTACAGTGGAAGTCAAAGGTCACCATTTTCCAACATTCTTTAAAATAACTTCTTTTGTGTTCAATAGAAAAAAATTATTCATCAAGGTTTGAAGCCACTTGAGGGTGAGGTAAATTTACATTTTTAAGCGAACTATCCCTTTCAACATTTTTAGAATTGGGGTTGCATATGTAGAAGCTGAATCTTTAACAGAGCAGAACATGTACATCCTAATATATACCTCTATGCCCTATAAGTCCAGCCGCTCTTGTTGGCTCGAATTGCTCCTAAGGCCATTTGTTTTAGAATTATCCGTTGCTATGACAACTATCTCCCTCTGAGCTGTAGTCATGGACACAAAGGGTCCTTGATGATCCCCATGGGACGAGTCGGAGTCAGGCCTGCACATAGAGATCCTGCACAGAACATCCACCTCTCTGTGACTGCTGGAAAAACAGGCAGATGAGAAATGACACAATACTGGACAGAAATATAATCGCACATTAGTAAAAAAGTTGAATCAGTCACGCTTTCAGATGATGAGCATTGCAAATTGGAGTGCAGCATTGTTTGATGTTTTTACCAGTTCAAGCTGATTGTGTTTTATTTTTAGACTATTGTGATCTATTTGTTGGTTATCCAACCCTATCTCACAAGTAAACTTAACTATTTTACCTTTTGTAAGAAAAGATGCCAATTTGTACAAATTCATACGAATTTATTCACATCGAAAAGTATGATTTTTAAAAGGAAGTATGCCCCAAATCCCACCACTAACCCTGAGCAAATCGTACTAAAACATAAATGTGATTGTGCAAATTAATATGATTTAGCCACTAAAACAATAAGCCAAGAGATTGTTTTGTTGTTATCACTTTCAGGTCATGTTGGGCAAAAAACTGCTTTTTGTGATGTTTCTTTGGCGGTGAATTCATAACCCAAAAGGATTAGTAATGAACTATTGAGTTGGCATCACCTCTTCACAGGTGTTAGGCTGTTAGCATAATGATTTAACGATAATGAAACAATAATGTTTCTGTAAATTAACTTAGTGTCACTAAATACCACATAAATAATGTTCAAAATGCAGTACTGTCTGCTTAGAAATTTGAATGTACTTCACTTTAGAAAATGTTAGAAGAAAATGATGTCCTATACAGTATGAATTAAGAAATACCATATGTACCATTTCATCTTTATCACTTGACCTGCTTGAGTCCATTTAATGTGCACTTCATGATAGGGGAAAAATAGGTCATTTGGGCAGAATCTGGTGAGAAATATGTGATTTTTGGATGCTTTAAATGCATCTATGGTGAAATGATGGTAACCCATGCTTGAAATTTGTGCTCAGCCTTTATCCATCCAAGGGCACAAACATAGCAGTGAGCAGTGAACATGCACTGTGAACATCAGAACAGTGGGCAGCTATTTTGCAGCAGCACACAGGGAGCAGTAGTGGGTTTGATATCTTGCTTAAGCAGCTGGTAATGAGAAAATCACATCTAAAGTTGTCCAAATTAAGTTGCCCGTGCATATTGCTTCTAAAAATACTTAAAACTCTAATGATTTTTTTTATTTATAATTTTAACACAGAGAATGTATTTTTGGCTATTCCTACAAATATAGCTATTCAACTTTTTACTGGTTTTGTGGTACAGTCTCACATTTTATAAGCTATTCACAAGATCTTGGTTGAATCTCAGACCGTTTTATTAGTTTGTATCTTTCGGCTTGGTCTTATAATTGAGTAACAAAACCTGGGCTAAACATAACATTTTGTTATTTTTGGTTTAAACTAAAAAGAACCAACTAAATCAAACTAGAAGTTGCTTTGAATAAAACTGGTGCTATAAATATCAAATGGACTTTTTTAATAGGCAACGTGGAAGTAGTTTAACCAACAAACTTTTCTCTTCCAGTGTCAGTGACTGCAATGATGAGAAAGGCACAAATTCTCACCTCATGGATCAGGACGGCGCTTCCTCTCCCCAATCTGATCCCACTACAAACTGCAGACCACCCACCTCAGAAACTGCCCGGTCCACTTTCAGCTTGGCAGGTCAGCTCGCAAGTAAGTCCAGATTTAAGTCTTACTTTGACTAGCAACTTTATAAATGTTTACATTTCACCTTAATGCCTCTCACTGTCTCAGGTCTGAATGCCCGACGCCCAAGCTCCCCTATGGTGGATGTAAAGCCAATTGAATTCTGGGCCATGGGACCGAGAAAGGAAGTGGTGCAGCCTTTGCGTAAGCCTCCGACACCACCGGACGACTACTTTCGCAAGCTGGAGCCTCATTTGTACTCTTTAGACTCGTGTAGCGATGATGTGGACTCTCTAACAGATGAAGAGATCCTAATGCGGTACCAGCTGGGCATGCTGCACTTCAGTACACAATACGACCTCATCAATGCCCACCTTATTGTGCGAGTCATTGAGGCCCGGGACCTTCCTCCTCCTGTAACATGTGATGGCGCTCGCCAAGACATGGCCCACTCGAATCCCTATGTGAAGATGAGCCTGCTGCCCGACAACAAGAACTCAAGGCAGACGGGAGTTAAGCGAAAAACCCAGAACCCAGTGTTTGAAGAGCGCTTCACTTTTGATCTCCCCTTCCTGGAGGCCCAGAGACGCACCCTACTCCTATCTGTGGTCGACTTTGACAAGTTTTCACGCCACTGTGTCATCGGAAAAGTGGCTCTTCCTCTTAGTGAGGTTGATCTGGTGAAGGGAGGACATTGGTGGAAGGCCCTGGTGCCCAGCTCTCAGGTAATATCATTATCCACTTGTTTTCCACTTGCATAATTGCTGAGAATGTCGCAGAACTACATTAAATTAATTGATCCTGCCTAAAATTATACACACAACAGTTTGCTCAGCCTGTTTTTTATTGTTTTATATGCAAAGATACATATAAACCTGGCATTATGTCTCTTGAAAATGTGCACTGCTGTTCAGAAGTTTAGGGTCAAAAGAATGTTTCAGTTTTTCAATAAGCCATGGTCACATTAGACTTTGGACACTGCAACAATGTATTATACCAAACTCTGCTGTGTCTTTTTAAAAAACATCATTCAGTTAAAAGTTTACCACCTGATATTTTATTCTTCTATTAGACACACATCATAGAGGTCAAAGTTCAGCATACTTGAACTTTGTAATATATGAGAGAATTATTTTGAATTATTTTGACAATAGCCAAAATACATTGTATGGGTCAAATGTTACAATTTTATGGCAAAAGTCATCAGAATAAATACAGTAGATCATGTTCCATGAAGACATTTTGTAATTGTCCTACTGTAAATATACCAAAACTCAGTTTTTTATAAGTAATGTTCATTCTCTAAATATTTATTTATTTATTTATTTATTTATTTATTTATTTATTTATTTATTTTTGAACCCTCAGATTATCTGTATTAGTACAAATAGCTGTACCAAATATTACCCTATTTGCTGACAAACCACACATCAATGGAGAGCTTATATAGTCAGCTTTCAAATGATGTATAAATTAATAGATGTAAAAGTCAGCAGTTAAGGCAGCTTTCATGATAATATAGTAATATTTATTAATTATTATTATTAAAATATAATACAAAAATCCAGTGTTTTAAAAAAATCAAAAGTGAGTTAATAATAATACTAAAACAAAATAATAATAATAATAATACCAACATTAATGTAGTGTTATTTTATTCACGTTCAATCAATCTCTGGCCACTAATATGGCCCATAGACCCTGTCTGATTAGAATCAAATGATAGTGTTTCCGGCTTGCTGCATTTATGTGAATAGAAGTCAATAGTATAAAAAATATAATGTGATCGACACTTTATTCTCTTCAAGGCTGAATGTACTCCACCGTTCTGTGTTAGACGATTCTTCAGAATTTACTTTGAATAATATTCTGATTTGATGATAAAAATTCTTCTGCCTTCTAACATCATAAATATATATTTTTCTGATAAATACATATTTGCTAGATTCAATGAATAAAAAAATTGTTCATGCCTCTAACTTCTGAATGGCACTTTTTTTTTTTTGTTTCAATTCATTCTTAAACTGAGGCATTTGTCATAAAAGTATCAGGAAGCGCACCCACTGTATTGGCATGTTGCAAAAGCTGTCACATTGTGTAATTACTTTGATTTTAAACATTTAATATCTTTGACATTTTTAGAGATATCATTAATGACATCATTGTTATGACACTGATTTCTCAATGTTGATGTTTGTCAGAATGAGGTTGAGCTTGGTGAGCTGCTGCTATCCTTGAACTATCTGCCCAGTGCTGGCAGATTGAATGTGGACATCATCCGAGCAAAGCAACTGCTGCAGACAGATATGTGCCAAGGTTCAGGTAAATGTCGTTCAGTGTGTTTAATTCTATAAGAAGTGGGAGCTTTAGTAATTTACTTTTTTTATCCCAAGTATTTATTTTTATGATGAAATCAATTAAAAGCTTCATTTCTAAATTTTATTCTGCCACTAGTTTGACTTCATAGCCCATATAAAGTTAAAGTTGCAGTTGTGGCAAGTTTTTATTTTTTTTAGTAAAAACTATTCAAAATCCAATTACAAAACCAGTGTTCAAAACTATCCTTACTGTCTCCTTGCTTTAGACTGATTCACAGTAGTTTATAACTCAGAGGGCACATTGATGTAAAAAACAACATGTGAAACAAGTCAAAAATGCAAATCCATTTGATGTCAAACCCCTGATGTCTATTTGACATCAACAAATTGAAAGTTTTGTTTATCTGAAAGCTTCAATCACAAATTAAAACCCTTCAATGCATGTAAACTACCTTGATGTCTATATAACACCAAATTTGCTTCTAACATTTGGCTTCAAAAAACACAAATAGATTTTACATCAGTTGACTACCTTGATGTCTAAAAGACATCTAATTGACTACTAACATTGGCGTCAAAAGACACATCTAAAATGGATTACAGGACAGTATTTGATAAAAAAAATTTTGATGCCAGTGTGAGATGTGAATTTGATTTCTTTCTGACATCAATTTAGTTAATTGACATAAAATCAATTTGCATTTTTGAAGTGTTTTTATGTAATTTTGTACATCAAGATGGCATGTGAGATCATTTATTGTCTTTTCTCACAGCAGGAATAATTAAACTTGGCAGTTTTTATATGAAGTTTGAATGGCGTGACAGCTAAAGATTAGACTACAGAGAAATCTAAATCTACAATTAACACTTAATACACATTAAATTAGTCACGCAATGTTGATGTTGCTAAGATTAACCATTTGTGAACAAAGTAATTTGTGAACAATAATAATAATAATTTTGTATGGCTTAAAGCGAAGAGCTAAGCGATTGTTAGTTTTTTTTCCCCTTTAGTAGCATTGTAGCATTTTTTTTCACAGTTGGTCAGAACAAGACAGGCAGGCATGTTACTTTCTAGAAGACATTTTCCAGTGAAAAGTCTTATTTAGGTCAAACTTCCGAGACATAAAGTCTGTGATTCCGAACAGTTTTCACACCAGTGCAGTGACACATACAGCTAACAAGCTATTTAGCTTTTGTGTTAGCTAATTCACTATTGGTCTGAATAGTATTGGTCACTATTCTCACTGATTATCCTGTTTTAAGCTTAAAGCCAGTCATTCCTTCTCTGCCTGCAGATCCATTTGTGAAAGTGCAGCTGGTGACGGGTCTGAAGCTAATAAAGTCTAAGAAGACGTCCTGTATGAGGGGCACTATTGACCCCTGCTACAATGAGTCCTTTAGCTTCCGTGTACCACAAGAGGACCTGTGTGAAGTCAGTCTTGTGTTAACAGGTATTGTTTTGAACATTAGCACAGGAATATGCACACACATGCACTCATTGATACTAAGGGTTCAAATGATAGAAAAATGTATGAAATGTATAAAATTGACATTGATGATGATTTTCACAGACTAAAACTTTTTATTAGTTGAAAACTCAAATGTTTAAACTAAAAATAAAATAAAAACTGAATTAATAATAAGCACTATACATATTAATACAATATAGTAATATAACAAAAATATATGTTGCACACTTTAGATATGTTTGCAAACACAGAAAATAGACATAAAATAGACATAGCATAGACAATACATAAAATAGAATGAAACAATCACAATGAAATCAGAAGATTTGAAACAGGTTAAAACTGTTAATAAAAACACAAGTCGTTCCTGAGTGATGCTAAATATACAGTATGCACTGTTAATCAAGACCCAAATGGCCATAATGTTGATCAGATTTACTTGATTGAATTTATTTATTTATTTATTTATTTATTTATTTATTTGTTTATGCCATTAAGATTTGTATGAGTTATTCAATACTTTAACAAATATAGATGTAGTGGACTGATTACAAATGATTTCTATATTAAAAAAATCTTCATTTTCATCAATACTCACTACATAAAAAATAAAAACCCTCAAAAATTTAAATAAACAACTCTTATATTTAATTTTTTTTAAAGTAGCGTACATTATTACTCACACTAAACCTTATTAAAAACTGCTGAAGCTATCTTGATTATTAATACATCATACAACATATATGAAAAGCTAGAATGACACATGCCAGGTTTTTTTAACCAGTTGATAAGTTGCATTTCAATCAGTGTAATCTACAGCTAGTGACCAAAGGCTGAAATAGGGGCACCGCATTAAGGTTATTTAAATTCCAACAGAATTTCTTCAATTACCGATGCTGCCAGTCAGAATCTGACCTGCACAGTTGCCCATGCTGGGATTTTATGCACTGCTACACACTGACATTTCATATTTGCACTGGTCATCATCTGCAGCCATGCACTGCGATTTCTCATACCTGCCATTTAAGAGCAGCTGGATGTGTAGTTTGCTCTGGCGTCCTCAGGTTTAACCAGTGCTGAGTCAACAGTGGTATTTACAGACAGACAGATCTCACAGTAAAGGGCGAGTGCCATCTAGGCTGGTCAGGATGTGTTTCTGCCACTCTAATGTTCCAGGCTACAGAGACTTTTAATCAAACACTGCCTGCAGTTTGAGCCTCTGTCTCACTGATTTGATTGCTTGGAGAGTTTTGGCATATTCTCTTTAGTTTTTGGTGTTTACTTTTTAATGAAGAGAATCAACATTAATATAAACTGGGAGTACAAACAAAAATTAAATACAAATGTCTAGTGTTTTATGATAAAACGAATAGATATTAACATTATTAACATTAACATATAACTAATACAACTATCTATTTGTTTGTTTGCTTGCTTCTTTTATTCATGTATTTACTTTCCTATGTATATATATACTGATATTCTGATTTCTTTTAGTGTTGTAATAATATTGTTTATTTATTTTATTATACTTTTAAATAATAAACAATTATAGTTAATGTTACAGGTATTAGATTTAAAAAAGGATGTTTGTATTATATTTTTATAATAATCTAAAAAAATGTTTGCCTGTATTTGTATTCATAGTAAATATAGAACTATGATTAGTAAATGCTGTACATGATTGTTTATACTTAGATCATGTTAAGCTGTTAATTAGAATAATAATAATAATAATAATAATAAAATAAATATTAATAATAATAGTAAAAATAATAATTTTTATTATTTTTATTATATGTATTATTTATATTTTAACCTTGTTATTATTGTAATTGTTATAATTAACTTGAAAATTCCATTGTTTAAAAATAATCTGACATAGGTTAATATTCCAATTAAAAATATAACTATTTATATTGTTATTATTATAATTACTATTATAAAAGACATGCGCTATAGGTGAATTGAATAAGCTAAACTGTCCGCAGTGTATGTGTGTAAATGAGAGTGTATGGGTGTTTCCCAGTACTGGGTTGCAGCTGGAAGGGCATCCGCTGCATAACACATATACTGGATAAGTTGGCGGTTCATTCCGCTGTGGCGACCCCAGATTACAAGAATAAGAAAATAAATTATTAATATTATTATTATTATTATTAAAACACCCAGAACCCTTATTTTTTTATAATTTTACACTGTACATTTATAGTAGGTGATACGCCTGAGTTATAAGGCCATGATTCCTCAGCGATCGTGTTTGTTCGTCACAGTTGTGTTTTTATCAAATATGAATGAGGCTAGACTCGGAGCAGCAGATCAGCAGATCTCCCTTTAGACTGCTCACTGTGACACAGGCTGATGATGTCATCTATCCAGCACATGGGTTCTTGCAGCAAACACACACCACGCCTGAGCCTCTGCTTGAAGATGACGATGTCATGCATTCAGACACATCCATGTTTCTCTCCTGACTGACATACAGAGCATAGAGACTGATCAGTATGCTATAAACAGACTCTTTTACGTGGAAGAAAGTGGTATATTGACATGGTGGAACTTAGTAACAGTAACTTCCTGTTGAAAGCATTTCCTGTTGGAAATGGTGACAAAATAATCCAAAATGTAAATACTGTCATCATTTACTGAGCCATCATTTGTGTTGCTCCAACCATGTTTGTTTTAGTTCAGTTTTGCATGATTTCTGAGTTACATACGACTACAATGATAAACTGGAGATTTCAGTTGTTCAGCATTTTGGATTATAGCATGAAAAATGCTTGATGGAAATGCCAAAATGTGCATGAACTGTGACAATATGCATAAAAAAACATATGCACATAACTGAGGATCACATTTTATTATAAAGATAAAATGTAAAATGTGATAAAAAGATAAAATGTGCATAAACTATATAAATTCCATTATGAGCATTAAAAAGAGATCATTTGATGATAAAAATAGGTGCGATGGACAGCATAATGGACAAACCTGCAGAGCGAGCACATTGTAAAACATCTGAAATATTTGCCTAAAATGCCTTAACTGTTTCAGTATTATTATTATTATTATTACCTCCAGAACTCTCTGTGCTCCGCATATTAGGCCTCTAAATGCCACCATGTGTTAATTGTATGTCGGTATTGTCTTCTGAGGCACAAATAAGTTGTTACATAAGAAAATGACTTACCCAGCTTCTCCTACTGCAGCAAATGCCTTTATATATATATATATATATATATATATATATATATATATATAAATTCAATTCATGTTTATTTCTATAGCGCTTTTACAGTGTAGATTGTGTCAAAGCAGCTTAGTAGTTCTAGTAAATTGAAACTGTGTCAGTCAAGTTTTCAGAGTTGAAGTTCAGTTCAGTTCAGTGTGGTTTAATTTCACTGCTGAAAGTCCAAACACTGAAGAGTAAGTCCATCGATGGGCAGCTCCACAAGTCCCAAGTATATATATTTGCCACCAGTTTATCAGGAAATAATGATTTTCTTCCATTTGACTGATTCAATGGAAACACTGCATTAAACGCAAGTATTTTATGCAATATTCCAGTGTTGCGTATAAGCACCAATATAGATGCATTGACTTTGCTAAGGTTTTTTTTATTATTATAAATCAGACAACAAGCAGGACAAACAGATAAAGAATAAATAAGGAATGCTGTTTTCTGAGCATTATGTCTTGTTGAAACAGATGCATCTTTGCCTTTTTAAAAATATGCTTAGAAAAGAGATGGACAGGTCATACCACCAGGAACATTAAAGAAGAAGATAATATTTTTCTCCTTCTATCAGCTGTTAATCATTCCAGCTGAATCGACCCTGGGAATGAGTACATGACCATTCAATCACTTATTATGAAATCTTATTGTGGTTTTATGGAAGTAATCAAATAGTTTATTGGAGATTCGAAATTCTAATGTGGCTTATTTATAACCTTTCCCCTTTCAGTTAAAGTCCTTGTGAAATCAAAATGTATTTTTTTTTTTAAATATCAATTTAATTTTAATATTTTAGCATCGAGGCAGCACGGTGGTTAACACTGTTGCCTCACAGCTAAAAGGTCAGTAGCTTAAGTCCCGGTTGGGCCATTTGGCATTTCTCACTGGAGTTTGCATATTCTCCTCGTGTTTACGTGGGTTTCCTCCAGGTGCTCCGGTTTCCCTCAGAGTACAAAGACGTGTGTGTGTGTGTGTGTGTGTGTTTGTGTGTGTGTGTGTGTGTGTGTGTGTGTGTGTGTGTGTGTGTGTGTGTGTGTGTGTGTGTGTGTGTGTGTGTGTGTGTTTGGGTGTTTCCCAATACTGGGTTGCGGCTGGAAGGGCATCCGCTGTGTAAAACTTATGCTGGAATAGTTCATTCCGCTGTGGCGACCTCTGAGCATAAGCCAAAGGAAAATGAATGAATGAATGTTTTATTTTCAATATGCTAGTAAGGTTATCTATAAACTGTGTGCTGCAAAACAGTGCCAAAATTCACATTTAGAAGAAGAACGTTTATATGTTTAAATCTTTAGGTTTGTCACTTTCATCAAAATGAATAAACTTACTATTTGACGTCACCTCATTCCTCAATTTCCTATCAATCTTCTGACCAATCAAATGCTACATCCTGCCCCTTCAAGATGGTTTTTAGAGCTGGTTATCGAGGTCCATACTTTTTAAGTACTGACTAAATTGTCTCGATACTACCGAATATCGAATAATATCGTTTCTCATCTTCATCTTGTTTCTAATCTAAATTTATCTTGATTTTAAAATGTACATTTGTAAAAAAAAAAAAAAAAATTTAGTTTTTGTAATATATTCACTTTGTTGTCCTACAAAATAACAAAAAGGTGAAGGTTATTAAAAATGAAGCTCTCAAATATAAATATGGGTGTCTCCAATCCTCTTCATGCGGTTTGATTGTAAAGCAGTGATGTTGGTTCATCAGATGTGCTCTGCAGCTGCAGTCGTGATGTTTGTCTGGAGAGTGGCTGCATGCCACCTCTGGGCTTTGTCACAATATTATTTGCACTTCCTGCTATTTTGCCAACACTCCACTGCCAGTTACAGGAAAGAGAGGGAAATCAGTGGGAAAAGAAATCTTTAATCTTGTTTATGAGCAACCTGATGAAATTAACAGTGCCTCATACTCTGACCCGACTCTATTAACAAAATTGGTTGGAGCCGGAGAAAAACAGATTGAAAGACAAGTAATAAGGTGAAGAATTAAAAGGGCATGTTCACACATAATATTTTTTATTTATTTATATTATTCATTGATTTCTTGTGTGCTTTCATAGTATACTTTTAATTCATATTTACACCTATGGGAAAAATAGGAGACCAGAGATCACTTTAAAATTCGCAGATTCTCTGGATTTAGCAAACCGCTGTATGAATCCTAAATATGCAGAAACTGAGAATTACAGTGTTTTTCATAGCTCTGTATATGTACAGTTTTGTTAAAAATTGCAGTACAACATGTGTAACCTCTTGAACCACTGTTATCATCAGTAGTCATATTTGTGCATTGCAATCAAATTATTTTTGAATGCAGTTGTGCAGTGGTTCTTAAACTGTGGTACGTGTACCACTAGTGGTACACAGGCTTCCTTCTAGTGGTACGCAGTGAAATCGATGAATAATTAAAGTAAAAAAATGAACACTTTTAACTCTTTGACGCATACGATAACACCGATGTGATCAGTAAACTGATTTTAATAGGCTAAACCTTTTATTTTATTTTCAGCTTTCTAATGTTTATTATGTATTGTATCATTTGAAGCTAATCTCCTCCCCATATTTGTAACAGTTGTTGGGGCGTATCCCGTATTTTTATATCCCAATGTTGACAGGTACGCTTTAATGACCTGCTTTTCTGACACACAAAGCCTACTCTAACGCGCAGTAAGCAGATCTTCAAATCATATATTTAAATTAGATTTCAAAGATATACAAATAAGTCATATATACATGCAATATTTATTTTTTAAAAATTATTAAAACAAG
Source organism: Danio tinwini (assembly GCA_903798205.1). NCBI lineage: Eukaryota > Metazoa > Chordata > Actinopteri > Cypriniformes > Danionidae > Danio > Danio tinwini. The sequence goes on from CAIGQZ010032144.1 coordinate 3,080,644, forward strand.
TTTTTATATGAATATGATGACATACAGTATAGCCTATGTTTATGAGGTCCAAGAAACATTTCCAGGTTTTGATGAATAGGCTACTTTATGATATTACTTTACATTTAAGTACAGCAGATTTCTTTTTACTTTTTAGAAACAGTACCATTTTTAATTAACTTTTAGAAGCACATTTAATTTAAACATTATTTATTTTTTTTTACCTGTAAGCACAGTTAGTATTTAAACTATTTATAATGTTTAAAGTGGCTGACAATAATAAATATTTTTAGTAATAGGATTTAATCTGCCTTGTTTTTGAATGGTGCAGAGCTGTAGCTGTCTAATTAGGCCTGCTACACTACTGTATTTAAATACTGGTCTTTATGGTGGTACTTGGAGAGACAATTTTTTTCTGAGGTGGTACTTGGTGAAAAAAGTTTGAGAACCACTGCAGTAGTGTAATAGAAAGACAACAGACCCAACTGTAATGTCCTGTCTAGTTTAGGTTTTAGATGTACTAAACCCTAAATCACAAATAAATGTCATATAACTACAGTATTTTTGTCCTTTTATTATAAGAATATTATAATGAGAAGAAACTTGATTCACAAAGGATTAGCATTCGTAATCATCATTTAAAATTGGGTCTAATTACCTCCAGATATAAAACTTTTTTATTAAGATTTTATGTCTTTTCCTTCTTAGTTTACGGGCACAACGTGAAGAGTAGCAACGATTTTGTTGGCCGTATTGTGATTGGCCAGTTCTCCAGCGGGCCTCAGGAAACCACACACTGGCGTCGACTGCTGAGCTCCCAGCGAACCCCAGTGGAACAGTGGCACAGCCTACGCTCCCGAGCCGAGTGTGACCGCGTCTCTCCTGCATCCCTTGAGGTCACATAATACTGACATGGGACAACCACTGAAGGTGGGATAGAAGAACTTAAAAAACAAATATCTGGGAGTGTTTGGAGTTTTCTGTGTCATTTTTAATGGTTTTGAATCATATATTAATAGAGTGGAGGAACTATGACGTCACCTTGTAGGCTAATTAGCTGCTGGCATAAAACTGGTTCCCTCGATGAAATCTCTATAGGATTTTCCCATAGGCTTTTCGAAGATTGCAAATAATAAGCTCTGTTTAAACACTGTTCATTACACTTACACGTTATGTCCAGCCGGATAATCCTCACACCAAAATACAACTTTTAGCACTTTTGGATCTTAAATGCAAACGCAAGAACTGAAAAGCTAACATTAGGCTGTAAACGGACTACAGTCTTCGGGGCGCTCGCCTGTGATGTCAGCACCACCCTGCTAACGACAACTCTTCAAGCTTATTTTTAGAAATATGACAAAGATTTACTCTCTCGGTTTATAATCCATGCTATAATATTATAAACAAATAAATACGCAAAAGCACATAGACCTATGTACCTTTTGGATCGTTTTTTAAGGGGAAAAAACATTTTGTTTTGCTTTACGGTTGTTGTAAAAGTTTTAAAGCTGTATGTATAAATGTGCCTACAGTATTATCATAAGACATGTTTAAATAAGTGTATCGCTCGCGTGCATACAGCCCGCTTACCTTAGTAACAGACAACAGAAATGAGGGGATGAAGTGTGAGGAACAAGTCTAATGTTATATGCCTGCAAGTTCCATCATGGACACAGAACAACATTCAATATTCTTTTTTGTCACAGAGTACAGCGAAAAGCAGCCAATACAGTCACATATGCTGTACATTTTAAGGAGGAGTGTAAATATTGCAGTTATGACAGAGTTAAATGTGTTCAGATAAAGAAAAAAAAGGATGAGAAATCTATTGATCATGTTGAAATGACAATTAACATGTATGTATTCTTACACATTTATTCACACATTTGCATTACTGAGAGCAGGAAAGAGACAGGCTGCACTGGTAAGCTGTATGTTCATAATATCGATTAATTTAAATAAATGATCAACAAATGAATCTGTCTTGACAGTCTTTACAATTGAAGGCATTATCTACACACAATATAAATTACCAATTAGAAAAATACTACAAACTATATAAAACTATTTATGAAAATACTTTAATCACAGACAAATCCAACTGCCCAACACAAACGAGCTGCGCTCCAGACAGTTCAGCTTGATGACGTATAATGTCTCCGACACCCCCTGTAGTCCCGATTAGCAACTTGATAGCAACCGTCTTTTTAAAGAAGCAAAACCGATTAAAAAAATCAAGAGTGTTGTAACTGATGTGTTTTATGTCGTAGAATAAAACGTGAAAGTATCTTGAGTTTGTGTTAGCCACAAACCTTATTTAAGCGATTTAACTGAAATCCCATTGAAAAAACCCATTGACTTTAGGACGAGGGAACCCGAACTGCTAAAATGCTAACTCGCTTCCGGGTTTTTGCATACAAATTGACGTCATAGTTCCCCCACTCTATAGATCTGTTCTCTACAGAATGGTGGGCTCTGTCTCAGTAAGGCTTTTCACACTCAAAACAGTTAACCCTGGGTCATTCTAAACCCTGAATGAACTGAATACTGTGTTATCTTACTTCACAATGCTCACAATTATTCCTGAGAATTCATAAGCTGACTTCTTACACTGTTCATTCTTGTTGGTTGCTACGCATGTAGTAATCATTTTACTACATAGGGTGGTTGGGTTAGGTTCGGGGGTGAGGTGTCTGAATAACACTGTTGAGAACTGGTCACTGTGTACTGTGGCCAACTGTACTATGGAGCGTGTTTCGGGCGGCTGCTGCGATCAGGTCCTATACCAAAGTTGGTGACCCGGGAGTTTCACAGAATGTACCAAAATGCTGAGGACCAGGGGAATTATGGGAGTTTTCCGGGAGAAGTAACAAAACGGGAATAACTAAAATACCGGATTTCACCAAAGGCCTCTGAGGTGAAGATGAGTGAATAGATAGCTGTTTTTATATGTAGACGATAATAATATTTACATTTTAATCCTTTATTTTTTTCATATTTAAAGATATTTGTGTGCTGCTGCACATCCCAGAGTGTGTATTAAGCAATGTGTAGGTGTGTTTTGGATCACTAATGAACTCCTTAAACAACAAAAAGGCACCATTTACTTTAGACCAGCTTGTAGTTGGTCGATGGCACTGTCTTTTTCAGTTGCCCTTAAATAGCAATGCGCCAAAATGCGCCTTAACACAAGTCACCCATGGGTGCATAAGTTTGTCCAAATGCATTTGCTGTTTAAACAATGTGGTGCAGGATGTGAAAATGATATTTTATTCAAACAATTGTTTGTAGTTTGGGAAATACATAATTGAACTAATTTGCTTTTTCAATCAAATATATAATGGTGTATAAATGGAATTAAACAAGAAATCAACAAGAAATATATTCTTTGTACCAGGATTAATAAAATAGTTTTCATACATAGAAAATATTGTTTGGAGCAAGCTATTTATTATTTAATGGTTTAAGTTATATTATTAAAAACAATTCAGTGTACACTGTTATTGACATGGTTTAAATTAAGTAAGTAAGTGAAGCATTTCTTTATCCAGGGTTTAGAACAATGTTAGCCCAGGGTTAAGCGCAGTGTGAAAAAGCCCTGGTATAATTTGTGTTTGTTCTCCTTCACCATTACTGTTATGGGGAGATCATAAAAAATCAGAGTTTTGGCATTTGAGCAGAAGCCTGCTGTCCATGTTTTCTTTTTATCACATTGATACTATCTTACACTGGAGCTCAGAAATCTCATCACCATCTGATCGTCAGCTGCATTCAGGCTGCTCAGATGTCAGAGTCTGGTCTGCAGTGTTTTAAAAATCATATTGTTTCTTTTTTCAGACTTCAATATGATTGCAGGTACTTAGAAATCTAGCAACACGGTTGGTTATTTTGAATGTCTAAAGTCAAACTTTACACCAAAGCTTGTGTTTTGTGACCTGTATTACTGTTCTCCATGCACATTTTGACCTTTGATTGTGTTTAAGTGTCTGTGAGTGTACGTTTGGTAATTGTTTGCACTTATGGCAGCTGAGTCCGACAGAAAACCTAAAAGGCCAGGTATGGTTAATTGTTCATAAGTTTGACTTAACTTTTTTGGTGATCTGAAGGTATCAACGTTTTTTTTTTTCTTGTGATCTTGACTAGATCACGTTATTTCTTTTTTTATAGCTTTTAAAATAAGTATACTTCTGTTCAAAAGTTGGGGAAAGTGGAGGGGGGTTCAAAATTACTAATAATATTTTTAAAATAAATTAATATGTTTATTTGTCATGGATACATTGTCATTAAAATACATGTATTATGTCATTTTTTTACTAAATTATTTTTGCTATTTTAAAGTTTCTATCCTTCAAAGCTTCTTGGAAAATGCATCAAACCATCCACAAAAATATTAAGCAGCACATTTTTCACCAGTGATTATAATGAAATACCTTTTTTCTTCAGCAGAAAGTAATCAAATTAGAACAATTTCTAAAGAATCATGTGACACTGAAGATCTTAGTAAAGATGCTTTAAATACATTGATTTAAAATTAAACTCAACAAGAGTTAGATACAGTCATGGTCAAGACGATCTGCTGCAGTTCAAACCGAGCATCAGAATGGGGAAGAAAATGACTTTGTTTACAGAGAATAGTCCAAAAAAGAGAAAAAAACAGTGAGCGACAGTTCTGTGTGCGCAAATGCCTTGTTGATGCCAGAGGTCAGAGCAGAATGACCAGACTGGTTCAAGCTGATAGAAAGGCAACAGTAACTCAAATAACCACTCGTTACAACCTATATGCAGAAGATCATCTCCTAACGCACATCAATAGAACACATCAAACCTTGAGGCAGATGGGCTAGAACAGCAGAAGACCACACCGGGTGTCACTCCTGTCAGCTAAGAACAGGAAACTGAGGCTACAATTTGCACAGGCTCACCAAAATTGGACAATTGAAGATTGGGAAAGTGTTGCCTGGTCTGATGAGTCTCCATTTCTACTGTGACGTTCAGATGAAAGGGTCAGAATTTGGTGTCAACAGCATGAAAGCATGGATCCATCCTGCCTTGTATCAAAGGTTTAGGCTGGTGGTGGTGGTGTAATGGTGTGGGTGTTATATTCTTGGCACACTTTGGGCCTATTAGTAGCAATTGAGCATCGTGTCAACACCACAGCCTACCTGCGTATTGTTGGTGACCATGTCTGTCCCTTTATGACCATAGTGTACCCATCTTCTGATAAGGATAATGTGCCATGTCATAAAGGGGAAATCATCTCAGACTGGTTTCTTTACATGATAATGAGTTCACTGTACTGAAATGGCCTCCACAGTCACCAGAATCCCATCCATAAGAGCACCTTTGGGGTCTGGTTGAACAGGAGATTTGCGTCATAGATGTGCATCCAACAAATCTGCAGCAACTGCGTGATGCTATCATGTTAACTTGAACCAAAATCTCTGAGGAATATTTCCAGTACCTTGTTGAATCTATGCCACAAAGGATTAAGGCAGTTCTAAAGGCAAAGTGGGTCCAATCTGGTACAAGTAAGGTGTACCTAATAAAGTGGCCGGTGAGTGTAAGTCAAGATTTTTGTTATTTCAAGATCACAAGAAAGTCAAGTCTCAATGAAAACTTTAAATAGTAATGCATGGCCTCTCAAGGTTTCTGTAACAGTCTGTATCACTGTAAATGCATTAGTGTTCGTGTCTGCACAACAGTGAACATGCTTTCAAAGCTCTGACAATATTAAGTCATGCCTGGAAAGTGTAGAGTAATTGGTGAACTCTCTCTTCACTCTAGGCCAACGCTTCTGCCACGTTTAGTTTATATACTGTATTATCCACATGTTGGGGCTGTATTTTTGTCGTGACACTTTCTCAGTCAGTCTACGAAGTACATAAGCATAAATAGAATATAATTGAGGGAAAATATGTGGTTAGCATAGAATCAAAGTGCAATCAGACTCAAAACATTACCGTATCTGTCTTAATCTCAACTGTGTGTGATCTGTGAGAGATAAATGGTTGTTTCAGGTTGAGATTCGATTGTATGTTTACACCAATGTCATTGTAAATGTAGATGACAGTGCAACTGATTAGAGTGGTTATAATGACAAATAATAATAATGAAGCTGTGCCAGTGAAGATGTTTATTTATTTATTTAGATGAAAAAGATGCATATAATAATGGATTTATATTTATCTCTAAAATATATCTGTCTATATTTATAATTTAGGTTGTGTACAGAGAACTGAACAAACGCATATTGAAATACATGTGGGGGGGGGAAGAAATGCGTAGAGTTCCGATTCATAATATCAATGAAAAAGCTGTTGACTTCACTGATGGAGAGATTTTAGTTTTTAAATCATGTCTTCATTATATTTTTAGAATAAAACCAAAAATGTTAAAGGGATAGTTCACCAAATGTTCTGTAAATGTACTTACCTTTCAAGAAGTGAAAATTGTGGCGATTTATAAAATGCAAGTTAACATCTACCGGCACTTTAAAACTTAGAAAAAATAAGACATGAAGGTAAAACTAAATTAAAACCAGTCACTACTGACAATACGTTCCCATCATCCTCGAGCGCTGTAAATTATTTACAGTTTCTTCCACAGACCAACTGTTTCATAACACCAAGTATCATCAGGAGCCACGTTGAATTTATTTGGTGGACCATGGTAGAATGATAAATAATTTCTCAGGCGTTACCTCAGATTTCCATGTCAATGTTTTTTTTTTCATATTTTTTTCATTTTCTGTGGTGGACATTCAATTCAGTTCAATTCATCTTTATTTCTATAGCGCTTTTACAATGTAGATTATGTCAAAGCAGCTTAACATAGAAGATTATAGTAAACTGAAACGGTGTCAGTCCAGTTTTCAGAGTTGAGGTTCAGTTTAGTTCAGTTCAGTGTGGTTAATTTTCACTGCTGAAAGTCCAAACAAGAGCAAACCCATCGATGCACAGCTCCACAAGTCCCAAACTGAGCAAGCCATTAGCGACAATGGGGTGGAACAAAACTTCACCATTTGACGAAAGTAAAGGAAAAAATCCTTGAGAAAAACCAGGCTCAGTTGGCAGACATACAGCTATGGAAAAATAATAACAACCACTTGAACATTCAGTTTTTCTAGATTTACTGAACATGTTAGGTATGGGTTTGAGTAAAATGTTCATAGTTTTATTCTGTAATGATTTGATGACATTTCATCTAAAAGTATTTCAAGTAAAAATATTGACCTCAGTGTATCAGCAGCCACACACTGTAAAAATACCCATAAATTTACAGTTTCCGTGATTTACTAGTGTTTTCTGTTTATTTACGGATGTGAATTGCATTATGGGAGATTGATCTCTGCTCTGTTGACTTCTGATGTTGTAAGTTCAATTGTGTAGTTTAACAAAGTGACTTTTATTGACATTTTAGTAGTTTGAAATGATATAATGTATAAGAAATAATACAGAGAGAAATATGTCTGTAAAATAAGAGAAAATATACTGGTAGTTTATTGCAAGATATTTGTACCATAATACATATCACTTTAAATTCTAAAAGAAAATGTTAATAAAAGTCACTTTTTCATTACTTTTTTTTACACTAAAGGTTGTTGGAGAAAAGGTCAAACGCGCACGTTTCATCTCAGCGCCAACCGAAACCAAAACCAACCAGACTGAGACGCTGAGAATGAAACAGCGCGATGCCGACAGAACAAAACACAAACACAAGTACGAGAGCGCGCACGTCACAAGCGCATGCAGACCACGCGCATCCACATCAAACGGGAGCACGCACGGTCTGCACGCACTCACGACGGCGCGCACACAGAGACGCACACAATGACAGAACACAAGTGCCCGACCCCAGAAAACTCGAGCCAAGCACAACAGGGCTTGACAAGACAGAGCTAGTGTCCGGACTCTGCCACCAAAACAAGAATTTACAAAACCCGAGTGGCAGAACCCTGACAAAAATACAGAAAACTACTAATTTACAGATGTTTTTAAAGTGCAAGTACTCATTTTGTTTGATCTGTATTTGATTTTTCTTTCTCATTGTGCTATTGACTTGCATTTTATGAATCACCAAAGACTTCGATTTCAACAAAAAATCTTCTTTAACGTTTTACTAAAGCAAACAGTCACATATATCTAGCATGGCCTTTCAATTTTAGACTATCCTTTAAAAGTATAGCTCCCCCAAAATATGACAATTCTGTCATCACATACTCACCAGTTTTGTTTTGTTTTTTGTTCTGTTAAACACAAAAGATGATATTTTAAAGAATGCTGAAAACCAGTATGACGCAGTGGCGCAGTAGGTAGTGCTGTCGCCTCACAGCAAGAAGGTCGCTGGTTCGAGCCTCGGCTGGGTCAGTTAGCATTTCTGTGTGGAGTTTATAGACATCAGTGTGGAGTTTGCATGTTCTACCTGCGTTCGCGTGGGTTTCCTCCGAGTGCTACAGTTTCCCCCACAGTCCAAAGACATGCGGTACAGGTGAATTGGTTAGAATACATTGTCTGTAGTGTATGAGTGTGTATGGATGTTTCCCAGTGATGGGTTGCAGCTGGAAGGGCATCCGCTGCTTAAAACATGTGTTGGATAAGTTGGTGGTTCTTTCCACTGTGGCGACCCCGGATTAATAAAGGGACTAAGCTGAAAAGAAAATGAATGATTGAAAGCCAGTAATAGTTGAAAACTAATGTTTTTCCTATTGTGGATGTCAATGGTTACCAGTTTTCAACATTCTTCAAAATATCAGCAGGAAAACAAAACAAGTCAAAATAATAACAGAATGGAAATTTTGGGGTGAACTGTCCCTTTTAATTCACCGTCTCTTTATCTGTTCTGAATCTACTTCGAGTTTTGTTTTGCCGATTCTGTCCATGTAATGTGATTATTATGTGTAAGATATGAACTGAAGCAGACCTCTGATCAGCAGAATCCCTTTAAAGGTCTCTTTCACAGAGATTATAATGTGTGAATCTTTCAGAGAGCTGTGGTGGTGTGTGAGGAAAGTGTGTTTTGGTTGTTCCATAATGCATTAAAGTGATGTTTGTTACCGAGATTCTTCGCTTTGTATTTTTTTTTACATTTATTGAATCTTTTCATGCATACAGTGCTCCACATATATAGTACACCCCTCACAAATCTCTCTTTTAAATTCATATTTTTAATAGGAAGCTAATCTTATATTTGTGCATATACATTAGATTAGTCAGTAATGAAGCTAAATCTGGTGCTTATCTAACTATATAACTTACGATAACGGTCCAAAAACTAGTACATCTAAATGTATATGTTATAGAAAAATATTAAATACAAATGTTAAAAAGAGGAAAAATCAAGAGAAGCAAAAAAAAAAAAGACAAATGTAGTTAAAATTTTGTAGGTGGTAATTTTTTTACAATATTTTGCTTGAATTCTTATGTTTCAATCTTATCTTTTAATTTCTAAATATGTTTGGTGACTAAAATATTATTTTAATAAATATATCTGTTTAATAAATCTGTTTTGTTTAAATATACCAAAATACATTGCCTATATTCACTGAGAAATGTATCAAAATGTTCATTTTCACCCAATTATGCTTAGCACTGCATTTGACATCAGCAACATCACTGGATGATCATTTGAAATTTTTCTGACAGAACATTCACTCTGTTATTAATTTTTTAAATATTTGTTTAGACTATAATATTTGTGCAACTGCTTTAAAGACCCTGGTGATAGACTAATTAAATCACAGAAATGATTCAAGCTTGTTTGTGTAAAAAATGTTCCTCTGAGGACTTTGAGGGAGATAATTACTTTGAGGGCCAGAAGAGGGTCATTTAATTACTCAACAGGGGAACAGCTTAACCTCACTGTCCATCTGAGACCCGCGTCTGTGTCAGGCACATAATGACCAAAACTAACATGTTTACCAATGAGATCATTTCCAGAAACTGCAGCAATCCTCTTGACATATGTCAACAATAGATTTCCAATGCATTGTGTCACTGACATCTATTACATCATTTCTATTCAGAAAGTTTCACAAAATAGTTTCACAACAATGGTTTATATTTACAATTAAGAAACATTTTTTTATGATCGTCATGGAATGATTTCTCAGATTTTTATGTCATAGTTTTTTTATAAAGCAGTTTGTGGCAAATATACAAGAAAGAGTTAAGAGAACACTTAAATTCTCAGTTTTTCTTAATTTTCCAGATAGTTTGAGTAACATATTTATATATTATTTATATATTTTTTTATTGATAGCATTTTTCCTAAATGTCAAATAAACATATTGTCAGAATAATAAATAAATTATTGAACATCAGTGTTAATATTGATTTCTTAACTCTTCTAAAGTTAAAACTTTATTTTACAATCTTTATCTTAATCTTTTATCTTAAATCTATTAAAATATAAGCAGCACTGCACAAAGATTCATGTGTTATCATCTATTATTTAGGCTCTGGAATAAATTAAATATTACGTCTGTTCTTTAAATGAGCAGTAGTAAGAGAATATGTGCAGACAAAAACATTGTATATTTGTGCAGTGTACATGTCAAAACATCAATTATGATTTGAAGCTTGAAACATAAATGTGATCATCAACTGAGTCATTTTCTTTAGGTTAATAACACACTACATTCGAAAAAAAAAAAAGTCCATATAAACAGTGTAGAGATAGTTTGTTGTTTTTTACATTTAATTGCATCGCATATTTCATAATTGCATAAATCATCAGGTTCTCAGCTCCCATTTGATTATTGACTTGACAGTCATAGGAGAAACCACTGCAGGACTGTGCATCAATTTTTCTGACACTGACAGGATTTTATTGGAGAAACGATTGTTTATCAATCAGTTCATGAGTTTTCAGCAAACGTAAAACTAACATTCAAAGCAGTGCAGTGGAATGCAGATACATTCTATGCAAATGCTGCTATTAGGCATGGGACGAAAACCGGTTTCAAGATTTACCGTGGTTTGGAAAAGTAAAGGTAAAATTGGTCAAGGTAAGCGTAAGATTTTTTTTTATGTGTTTTTTATGTGTTTTAAAGAAATCTGTTTTTGAAACTATAATGAAGAGAGCAAAACGCTATAATTTATTTTAACTATTTAGCCTAACATGTTTACTGTTACAAAATACTTTCAATGTTTCTTAAAATAAAATATATTGTGTTTAATGGGGGAAAGGTAATGTTTTTTTACTCAGACATTTAAAAAAGAATATATTTTAGAGCAGTAATCACAATACCGTGACACAGTGAAACAGTGATATTTTTATCCAAGGTTATCATACCGTCAGAAACTTATCATACCGATCCATGCCTAGCTGCTATTATAGCTTTTTGTTAGTAAATTCAGGTATTCAACATTAAGCAACATTATTACTTTGAATATTGTTCCTCTTCATGTTATTCTGATTCAGATGACTCTACAAACATTTTAGCAAAAGTTTTTAAAATAATTTGCTGCAATTTTTAGTTCGTTCAGTAAGTGGCGCATGATTTATGAGCAAGTATTGTAAGTTTTTGAACAAAGAATGCACCAATGTAGAAAATTTGTCTGTTAAGCACTCTTTGGTAATATTTGGAAGCTGATAAATATATTAAAATAAATATTTATATGAATTTGACAAAAGCAAAGGGCAAACAAATACAGTGGACATAACTTTATTTTAAAACCTTAACTGCAAAAAATCACATACAAATTACATTTCTAAATACATGTTTATTTTTTAATGTTATCATTATCGAATGATGCACAGATATCTTCTGCATCATTCGATAATGATAACATTAAAAAATAAACATGTATTTGACGATAGCAGATATATTGTGTTATAAACTATTATAAAGTAACATACTGTAACATTTGCATTACACATCTATCACCATATGTTTGTGTTTTTTTTTTCATTATGGTAAACTTGTTTGGTATGGGTATGAGTCCTGTAAACACACATTCTGAGAAAAATAGTGAAAAGCCCATGATAAAAAAACATGGTAAATAGCAATAATAAATAAAACTCTGCCACAATCTCAGTTATCTGTTTTGAAAATATTTTTTGTTTTATTTAATGATATTCACTCAACATTTCACTTTGAACCTGCTGAAAATCTAAAAAAATGCATTTTTTTATTTACAATTTTCCTGACAGCTGATGCAGATAAAAGTTTGCTTTCCCAGCAGCTGTATGGATCAGAACAGAGATTTTTTTTTTAAAGTCACTAATTGGAAAGGCCTATGAACTGCAGAGAAGAGTGGAAAAGGTCAGCTGAGGTTAAGCTCGGTCTGACTTTTGAAGCTTTGCAGTAAACAGAGGTTTAAACCTTTCACAATCTCACCTTCTAGGTCAGCGACAGATAAATGGACATTGACAGACCCAGACTCAGGAGTCGTAACATCAACCCACATTCCTGTCTGTGAAACGTTAAAAATGTGACCGCCCTCTCATTAAAAAAAGACATTTGGGGTCTCTGGAAAATACGCTCTAAACATATCAACAGTTTCGTATTTTGTGATTCACAAGTGTTTTCCATTTATTTACGGTTGTCAATTGCATAATGGGATCTTGATCTGCTACTCTTTTGATGTTGAAAACACAACTCAAAGTTCAGTTAAACAAAGTGACTTTTATTAACATTTTTGTAGTATGAGAAATAATATATAGAGAGATAAGTCTGTAAAATAACAGAGAACGTATACTGGCAGTTTATTGCAAGGTTTTTATACCTTAATATACAACACCAACCCAGACATTATATCACTTAAAACTATTAAAAATGTTAATAAAAGTCACTTTTTCAAACTTTTCAAGGTTAAAAGTTTTTGGAAGAAAGATTAATGTCCCATAAAGCAATTCAACTGCATAAATAAACAGGAAAAATAAAAACACGACTCACAAAATAAGAAAAACTGCTTATTTACAGATATTTTTTACAGCGTCTTAGAAAAAAGCAAATGATGTTCACAGAATATCATCAACCACATGATGATGGGTGAGTTTCCATTTACTGTTGTAGGACACTAGAATTGCTACTTACCATCTATGTTATACATGTACAGTATGACGGTTTATAACAGTAATTCCCAAGAATATCCCCAACATCTATACCCAATATAAACACCGAACTCATTCCAGAATTGCAGGTACATTTCAAGCATTTTCCATTCATTTTCATTAAACCAGAATGACAACAAATGAACAATTTACATAAAACTAAATCTATTATTAATATCAAATAATGTTTAAATCCTAAAGGGTAAGTTTGATTCTGTTACTTATTATTGTTTAAATTATTACTATTTAAACCAATAACAGACTTGACATTTTCCACCCATTTGTGCTTTAGCTCAAGATGCTAACCTCAAAATACATACCATGACATCTCTAAGACTGAATTTGATCTATTTCCATCATATTATTGTTTTTAAAAAGTAGATGAGATTAAATTAACTGAAATATCACAATAAAAGAGTTGAAAATCTACTATCTGTGTATCCCAAACAATAATGAATGAGAGAAAAATAAATGACATGCCTCAATGCCTTCTGGAGTTTTATGACCACTTGGAGCAAATCACATGATTTTTCCATAAATGCTTTAAATATTTTATAACAGAGTTGACGTGAATAAATAGGAGCAAACACAAATCTCTCTTTTTTAAAAACCAAAATTACAAATAATACAGAAAATAGACGTTTTATGCAAATGTTTGTTCAACTTAGTAGAGTAACGATAAAAAAAAGACTTAATCGTTTCATGATAATTGAAGATTCAGGGACAGACACAGTCAAAAATAGGTATATCTAACATATATCTTTACGTTAATATTTTCAAAATGTTTCTAAATACACATTACAAACATTATTTTTAGAGATAATCGATATAATATGTGATGCTATTCAAAACTTTTCATTAAAGTTTTTATTTTTAAGAACTAATAGAATATATTGGAGACTCTAAATGTACCCGCAATTCTAGAATTACCCACATAATCAACTACCTCTGGAGAGGAAAACAAAAAAATCATTTCCAATAGTGTCAAATGCAGGAATGTGTGTGTCATGACTCACGGCCCCAGAGGAGCCAGAAAACAGCATTATGAGAGCAGTGATGGGGGCAGGGGACGGGACAGAAGTGCATGTGAAGAGCCTATGGTAGAGCTGGAGAGAGCCCATTAATGATGGAGGGATTTAGATCTGCGGACATTTTGTTCCTAGTGTCAGTGTTGTTGATGATGAACTTGATAAACAATCTGTGGTTAGTTTTCCAGAGTTGGAATCTTACAGACGAATGGAAAAGCCTTATCGCAGTTGTTGTCATTCCAAGACCTCAGAGCTGCAAGAGATGGAAAGATATACAAATAGTTTTTCCATTTCTTGATATTCTGAATAATTTAAGGCACTGTCGGTAAGTTAAATTCACCAAATGTATTGAAATTACACATGTAATATAATGGAATATAACTGGGTGAGCATACAATTTGGTGTTTGCACCAATTAATACAAATGTGATTTAATTAACTTGCTGAGAAAATATTATATGTTATTACTTCTATGCTAATAAAGAACTACTGAGACATTCCAAGCACAGGATGGGTTCTCACAGTTCCTCACAGCTCTATTACACATCCCTGCCATCTGTCTTACAGTAACCATGTGCCTTTCACCATACACAATTCATCTGCTCTAGATCTTCCTTCATATAACTTTGTCATGTTTGGTGTCATTTGACAGTTTATGACTTAAGCTTGTAGTGATGGAATCATCAGAGACATTGATGTATTATTATATACTATCTATTTACTATCATTGGGTCATGGCCTGAGGAGAGTATGGTAATGTTCTTCTCCCCCACTTTATCTCCTCAACTTTATCTTCATGTTCAGCTGGTTTTGGGTGTTAGTTTTCACTCACGTTTGACAATGCTTTGCTCAGAGTATAATAAGGAAAGGTAACTGTTGATCTGGGAGAATGGCTTTTACTCTGCGTCTCCCGCATTCCAGTGCATAGCCTCATATGCTAACAAAAGCAGTTTCACTGTCTTTGTTATATAACTGTTCATATGTTACAGCTATGTTTCTCTATGTTAGTTTGACTCATTTTACTGTCTGTATATTTAAACATGTAAATTAATAAACAACTTTGTCTGCTTTAAGGCGTTGAAATTTGTTCTGTTTATCAATGTTGATAGCTTTAATGGAGTCAGATTAATATTTATGTTTACATGTACTTTAGTCAAATATAAATAAGAATAACTAATCATTCGTATATATCATATGTCATATTTTTAAAAAATGAAACATTTGCTGACAAAGTTTAAAGACTTAAAATGATAATTAATTAAAATATTTGGAACTCACTGTGATTTTTTGTCATCAAATGATTCTTTATTTAAATATTTTTGACAAGATTTATTGGTAAATGTGACCCTGACATTGTAGGGGTCCAAATTATTTTTCTTTTATCTCAAAAAAACATTAGAATATTAGGTAAAGATTATATCCTATATAGATATTTAGTAAGTATTTTTTATTAGTGCTAGGCATTTAATTTGGACAATTTTAAAGACTATTTTGTCATTATTTCGATTTTTTTGCACCCTTAGATTCCAGATTTTCACATAACTGTAATCATAACAAACGTTATATTAACAGAAGCTTATTTATTCCAATTTCATGCACAGAAAAAAAAAATTAAAAATCAAGACAACAAATATTTTTATGTTCCTTTAATTAAGTTAATCAGGTTTCAACTAAATTTTTAATTTATACAAAGTTTAACTTAATACATTTAGTCTGTTTGATTGATGTAAGTTGAAATGACTTGAAAAGTTTATTTGATTCAACTAAAAAAATGTAAGTCAACAGTTGTTTTTTTACAGTGTGTGGGCATGTGTGTATCAAAATATTGACACTTACAGTATGACTGGCTTTGTGGTCCAGGGTCACAAATAATCATTTGTTACAATGAATGACATTTAAGTTGGTATCTTCTGTATATCATGGCCAAAATGTATGATAATCATCATTTTTTTGCTCAAAACAACACTGTAAAAAATGATATGATCAATTAGTCCTGACAGCATATGTTTTAGGTCATTGTTTTAGGTCATTGTCATTGTATTAATCTAAGTTAATCATGTTTTAACTTGATTTTATAAGTTACACAAGCTGTTTTAAGTCAGTTTAACATAATATAAGTTCAATGGACTCATAAAGTTAATTTGATTCAGCATAAAAACTTAAGGCAACAAGGATTTTTTTTTTTTTACAGTGAAACGATTAATCAGGACAGAGTCTAATATATCATGTACGGAATGAATTAAATAAATCAGTGTTATATAAACATAACACTTATTGAATCAGTCTGCTGCTAACTCACCACTGTTTTGTCTGTACCAGATCTCCACACAGTCCTCCTCCTCAGGGATGCGATGAATGCCATCATCTGGCTGATTTCCATCCCAGTAACTGTACTCAAAGGGTGACCCATCTGTCCACTCCATAGTGCCCTCCTGCCAACAAACGATAATTAACAGCCCTATTACGTGTGCTTGCTCCTTACCCTTTAACCCTCAACTGATAATTAAAGTCATCTGGCCCAGCATGACTTTGGAGCTTAAAAAGATAGCTGACTCAAAAATCATTTAACTCATCTTTTATTTGTTCCGAACACAAAAGAAGATTTTTTTGAAGAATGTCAGTAACCTGTAACCATTGGCTTAATTGTTTTTATATGTTCTCCCCGTGTTCGCGTGGGTTTCCTCTGGGTGCTCCGGTTTCCCCCACAGACCAAAGACATGCGGTACAGGTGAATTGAATAAGCTAAATTGCCCATAGTGTATGCGTGTGAATGAGTGTGTATAGATGTTTCCCAGTGATGGGTTGCAGCTGGAAGGGCATTCGCTGCGTAAAATATATGCTGGATAAGTTGGTCGTTCATTCCGCTGTGGCGACCCCTGATTAATAGAGGGACTAAGTCGAAAATGAATGAATAAATAAATGAATGAATGAATGAATGAATGAATGAATGAATGAATGAATGAATGA
>CAIGQZ010032144.1:3098072-3111204 GCA_903798205.1 Danio tinwini
GTTAAAGTTGTAAACTGAACCTATTTACAAAAAAATGTGGTGTTCCTTTAATGGTTACAGGTTTCCAGCTTTCCTACCATTGTGCATGAAATGTGCTGGAAATAAAATGGCCTTATCTTCTTTTGTGTTCAACAGAAAACTCAGAAACTCAAACTGCTTTGGAACAAGTGAAGGGTGAGTAAATGATGACAGAATTTTCTCTTTTACGTGAACTATTCCTTTAATCCAAATTCTCAGAGAAACATGACAGATCACAGTGTCTGTTATAACATCATCCATAAACTATCTACCTCAACTTGGTGTTGGACCTAAATGTGTCTGGAAATGATTAAACGTCACTCCGAGAAACTATATTTTCCATTGGTGAAATTATTATTGGGAGGTTTAACAGGCTGGGCTTGGCTTTTTATAACACACACAAGCTGTGTCCGACATGCAGCTGCTTATGTTTTTCATTATGGCTGCTTCCTAGTAAATAAAACACTAATGAATCATTCATAAAACGCACTGTGTGGGTATATGGGTTGTGTTTGTACTTAATAGAAAATGTTACCGTGTTTACCTGTCTTCTGTCATGCAGGCCAATCCAAATATCGGTTGGAATTCCTGGCATACGGCTGTTCACAAGATCATAGACAAACACATTTTCTTCCCAGCTATGAAGAAAGTTATTGGAAAATTAATGTTTTGATAGGACGTTCGGCAAAATTCGGTACTACTGTGAAACAAATCGTGTCATCACAGCATCCCAGTGAAATTTTACTGCAAAATCTGTACGAGACAGATTACCATTTAACTTGAGAGTAATATTCTCTTAAAAATAATTCAGCAGTCAAGTCATGTGTTTTCTCTCTGAGCTAGCAATGAATGAATCACTGTTCTGATCTATGTAATAGGCCATACAGTGTTTGTCAAAATGTCATGAATGGTTTGCAATTGATTTATTCAGACAGTTCTCACACAATAAATCTGTTAAAAATTGAGTTATTTAGTCAAAAGATAAACACAAAAGACATTTACATCTGACAAAAGTATTGGCTCTCCTGTGAAAATGAATTCTTTTTTCAAATATTCTTTAGTTGCCGTTTAACTGAAAGACATTTTTTAAACATAGTAGCTTTAACAACTTCTTAATTTCTTATAATTAATTTATTGTGTCTTTGCTATGATGACAGTACATAATATAAGTTTTTTTTATTTTGCAAGATACTACACTAGTATTCAGCTTAAAGTATTTAAAGGCTTAACTAGGTTAATTATATTTTTTAAAGGCAAGCTATGTGACAACAGTGGTTTGTTCTGCAGTCAATGGCGAATCTTATTGGGACCTATTAATATTGACCTTAGGCTATTTTACTCTTTTTTTTTTCTTTACTCTATTTTTTGTTATTTCTGCATTGTAAAAATATTATGATCAATTAGTCATGGCAGCATATGTTTTTAGTTCATTGTAACTTATTAAACTAAGTCAATAATCTTCTAAGTTTATAAATTATGCTAGCTGTTTTAAGTCAGTTTAACTTAATATAAGTTCAATGGACTCATAAGATTAATTTGATTCTGCTTAAAAAAATTTAACCCGGAGTTTTTTACAGTGTGACAAACTAAAAGAATAAGAATTTCATTAGAAGAAAAATATATTTCTAAACAACAAACAAAAGTAAATACAATTTATATATTGACATTAAAATAAAATGTCTTCGCTCTTTTAGACATCACTTGGGAAATATTTTAAAATTAATTACAATTTCAGAGGATGGCTATAATAATTTTGTATGTAATATAATATCATATAACTTTATATGTAAAATATTATTTCAAAAATAATATGAAAATATAGGGACACATGATGGGCCTGTAATGTTGGGCAATGAATAATAAAATGCAATCCTACCTGTGAACAGAGGTGAGTTTGGCAGATTTGTGTCCATTTGAGAACTCAGCGCAATACAGATCTGCCTCAGCCCATGTGCGGTTCAGTGGGAAAAAGCGGTAACAGTAACCCTCAAATTCAGTCCAGAATAGTGGACATGTCACGGGCTGGTTTGAGTCTGACAGCTGCATAGGCAATGCTGGAGGAAACGGGAATGATATTACATTGTCCTATATTGGAATAGTTTGCATATAAGGAAAATGTCCTGATTATTTTATACATCACAAGGCGCTTTTTTTTTCTTCAAGAAAACATATTAGGATTTAAATCAGGCAAACATGGCTCACTAATGAGGGTTAGTTCAATGATGGTTAAATACATTTGCATCCATACATGTTATATTATTTGAACTATCATCTCATAAATGTTCACCACAAAGTTGGATCAAGTAAATTAGGAATTTAATATACTTTTATTCATCAAAAACAGTCAAGTTTTTACTGGCAGTAAAGACATTTATAATATAACAAAATATTTAACCAAAAATAAATGCAGCTGCTACGATTAGCAAAGAATCATTAAAAGTAAAATACATCATGTTTTATATACGAAAAATAGCAAAAAATGTTTTCAACATTAATAGTAAGAACCATTAATAATGATTGAGCCACAACAATAATATGAATCATAATAGATCAGCAAATTCAGATCATTTCTGAATGACCACAACACGGAAGACTAAAGTAATGTTGCTGGAAATTCAGCTTTAAATCACAGGAATTCATTACAATTTCAAATGTATTCAGGGAGAAAGCAACTAAGTATAAATGATTCACTATTTTATTTACTTTTTTGATCAAATAAATGCAGCTTTGTCTAGAAAAAGAGACTTCCTTAAAACTAAATCCTGTTTTCCAAACTTTTGATGAATTTTTTTCTCACTTTTCTATTAATTGTCAGATTGTTTAATTCTTTTTCAAATATTCCTTAGTTGGCATTTAACTGTGACCCTCATTCATGTTGTTGGCCTCAGTCATTCCATTAAACTGAAAATGAATTAAAAAAATATAAAAAATATTGAACCTTAACTACATAACCTTAATTTCTCTTCAGCTGTAAGGAACAGCGTCATATACATCTTGGATGGCCTGATAACAAATAAATAAACGTATTTTGGGGTTTTCTATTTCCTAATAGACAATATTTGGTATAAACTATTTCTTATAACTCAGCTGTTTAAATGCAAAAGTCTGTTCAGCTATAAGGAAACAGCATCAAATATATATATATATATATATATATATATATATATATATATCTTGGATGGGCTGAGGGAAATAAATAAACATAGTTTGGGGTTTTCTATTCCTTAATAGAATATATTTGATATAAACTATTTCTTTTAACCCAGCTGTTTAAATGCAAATGGAAAAACAACACCACTGATGCATAACGTTATTTGAAGCATCACCTGCAAAGTATCTGATTACAAAATAGAAATCGGTCAGTGTTTCCTTTTAAAAGAAACAGTCAGCATTTGATTAATTTTCAGCTGTGCAATAGCTAAAAGTCTGTTATGTATTAAAAACAATTATAAAATATACTTTTTTAACCAAAAATGTATAATTACGCTATTTAAAGGTTACGTTAAAAATGCCAGGGGAGGAAAAGTCTTCTTAAACGAATCATTGGTAAATGAATTGCAATGTTGAGGCATTCGTAGATAAGAAAAGCAATTCGATTATTTTGTCTTACGGCGATTTTCCAACCTAATGTAATTTACAAGAAAACTTTTCTTGTCTGCTGAGTCATACTTAACCTTTAAAGATACTTTAACTGTTAGTCTGAGCCCTTGTACATCTATTATGAAAAACATTTCAAGTAAAATTAATGTCACATCAGACAAACAGGCTACAAAACAGACGTTAAGCTACACATTACAAATGTAAGCATCTTGGGCAAGGCAGCTCTGGTTCAGCTTTGGCCTGTGTATTCCCTATGAAGCAAATTAAAGCGTATTATCTGCGTCTGCGTTGTGTCCTAGTCTTTGTCTCTGGTGGCACTCACCTTGTGTGATCTTGATGTTAGTTGAAGGCAGAGCCCACGCTGGGAAGCCGCTGAACAGTAGGGCTAAAAACAATTCCCAACAGTGCATGTTTAATCCAAGAGAGATGAGATTGAGATCTGGAGTGTGTGTATGTGTTTGCGTATGTGTGTGTGTGGAGATTAGGGGTGTGTGTGAGTTTCTCTTCGCCCCTGCCTTTTTCTTGGACTCTTCCTACTTGGTCAAGTCCAGAACGCTTACATCAGACTGTGTGTAATAAAGGGAGAAAGGGAACACCCAAGGGCCTAAAATTGTTATTTTGTCTCTTTTGAACAAACCCTGCCATTCAAAGTTTTGCGGTCAGAAAGATGTTTTAAAGGAAATACATTAAATTAATTAAATTAATGTATCAGTAGAGACATATTCAGTGTTACAAAAAAAATTCTAATGAACGATGTACTTACACTTTATTGAGTAGGATTAGGGATGGAATAAGATCGTTCTCTGTAAATGCTGATAAACAGCAAATGTCTTAATAATAGGCAGATAATAGGTCAGTAGTTAATAGGGAGAATTATTAGGCTCAGTGGTCACAATTTCGAGTCCCGGTTGGCCAGATTTTGGTTTGGTTGCAGTGTGTGTGAATGCAAGAGTGTGTGGGTGTTTTCAGCACTGAGGGTTGTACTGGAAGAGTATCAGCTGCATAAAAATATGCAATAGTAATATGCAGTTCATTCCACTGTGGCAACCCCTGATAAAGCAAGGAATAAGCTGAAGGAAAGTGAGTGAGTGAGTGAGTGAGTGAGTGAGTATATAGCACCAAATCACAGTGTTTGAATGATTTGTGAAAGATCAGGTGACACTGAAGGCTGGGAAGCTGAATAATGCAATAGTATCTGGATGCAGCCTTGATGATACAAGCTGAAACTGCCTATCTCAGTGATGCAATGTCAGACACAATGCATTCAACGGAGCTAGTGACGTCAGTGTGAGGTGTAGGGTAGGGGTGGGCATAAAAAAGCACTGGATGCGGCTCAGTTTGCACTGCACCAGGTCTGCAGCATTGCGTCACAGAAACACTAATAAATTACAGGGCAAGAACATATGTATATATTTTTTATTTAACATTGTTTCCAACTACCTTTTGAATTGTACTGTAAATTATTACCATATTTTTTATATGTAAATAAATATTATATTTTTATACCCCAGCAACAAATAAATGCACATCCAAATTTTTTATATGCAGATCAATCATACCAACCTTAGAATTTTTTTTTATATAACAATAGAAAACACTGCACATTAATATTAATGTCCTAAATCTAAGATTGTTTTAATTTATTTATTAATTTAAGGTATTTGTATTAAAATACATAAGTTAATATGTTTCATATATGTTTATTTATTTATTTGGTAGCTAACTAAACTGAACTTAATCCAATTTTTAAGTTTTACACATGCACTAAAACAACATCTGTTAATTAACAGATGCATAAATGTATTTAGAAATTCACATTTTCCATTTGTTTATGCTTTTGAATTGCATTATGGAACCTTGATATCTGTTCCATCGAATTTTGATGCTGAAATTTTTACAGTTTAACAAACAACTTTTAACATTTTAGTAGTTTCAAATTACATCACAGTTTATTTTAAGGTACAATTCTCACTTATAATAAACCATGCATTCATTGTGACTTAATTTGTTGCTTATTAATAGGTAAGGTAGTAGTTGGATTTAGGATCAATTACAGCATTATGGATGTGACATTTGCAGTAACATCTCAAAACATAAATTCACAAGGAAAGTAGATGTTAACATTACATTGAAACATCTGTTTATATTTTTCAAAACATCTAACCACAGAGTTATGGGAGCAGAAAAATATCAATCTGTAAACATTTTTATATTCCAAATGAGGAAAATAAACATGCATTATGAATGTGACAAAAAAAGTTAGCGAGTTTACAGTATACAACATACATACATATAACCAAAAATAAATAATGCTAATCAACAGGATAAGAGTTGGCTCACTATAGAACAAAAACGACTTTGATTTTTTG
Organism: Danio tinwini; assembly: GCA_903798205.1. Taxonomy (NCBI): domain Eukaryota; kingdom Metazoa; phylum Chordata; class Actinopteri; order Cypriniformes; family Danionidae; genus Danio; species Danio tinwini. The sequence continues at coordinate 3,104,060 of CAIGQZ010032144.1, forward strand.
CATTTATGAGGAAAAAGGTTTGTTATGGATGTTACAACTCTCCATTATGGATGTGACCGATGTGAAATTGGCACGTGTCATTTTGGTAAATCAAATATAATTGTTTGAAAACATTAACAGAGACATTTTTGAGTATTTTTAAAGCACTGTAAAATTACTTGGTTACACAAAAAAAACGCAGAAACTGTTTCAATATTTTGGCTGAAACTTTTTTTCATGGTTGACATTTGCATGGAATTGCTATTAGGTATTATAGAGATGTAGAGTAAAATCCTTCAGAATATATGATTTATAAGCACTAATAAGCAGCCAATATTTTAATAATAGACAGATGATAAGCCACTAGCTGGAAGTGAGAATTAGTACTTAATCTAAAATGTTTATATCCTCTGCAATTTTAACAGTTTTTAAAAATTACACAGTATTTAACTGTAAAGTGAACTGTATTTTACTGTAGGACAGTTATGCAGTATGTTACTGTATTTTAAAGTTGCATTGTGAAAATTGCTGTACATTTTGCAGTAAACACATACTATACTTTAAATACATTACAGCAAGATAAAATAATATAATAATTTAATAATAATTTAGCTGTAATTGAGTTACTCTAGATTCTACACGTAATTGTTAACAGTGTGGGTCATTTACATACTCAGATGGCCTGCATCTGTTGCAGAAAAACTGAAAGAAACAGAAATTATCTTGTCGAAACTTAATTCACAAACATAACACATGGTACAGCATGAATGAGAGAAGATGAGCAAGTCCACCTAAAGTGAGTAGCTTAAAACTGCATCAGAAAATATCAACCTGTTTACTACAGAATAACACAAGAAAATAACCAGCGTTTAACTAATATACCTTTAAGTCTAAGTGAACATTTCACACAGCATCACTTTGTTGAACATGTCACGATGTCCAACTTGTCTGCGGAGTTATTGAACACCCACTTCACACTACTTGCTTAGTTCCATTAGTCTCCCCTGACACCGTCTTGCAGATGATAGCGTGTCTGCTTTATCTCATGGCCCACACAGCTAATGCTATTAAAGGCCCGGAGTTCCTCTTATCTTTGAGATGACTGCCGCCTGTAACAGCTAAGGGCAGGAGCTTGGAGATATGACTCATTCTTATACTGAAGACGGCCTCCATTTAGGATTTCTAGATGGGATTGCTGCTAAATATGGTCTCTAAATAAGTCCCTCTAATGCTGCTTCCTCTCAGATGTCGATCTATCATGTATCACAGGCAACTTTTTAAGAACTATTAAGCATTATTTACAGGCGTGGGCCTTCTGAACACCTCACATCACGCTCTTAAAAAAAGTGCTAAAAAAATGACAGCTCACATGAAAAAATAATATAGTTAGTTAATACTATAGTGTTTTTGAACCATACTTTAGTAAAGTGTACTATTTTGTATATAGCTCATCGATAATTAATGCTTCGGCATACTGTATAGCATTAACTATAGTGAACTGATAACCTGTAATGAATGTTGTAGTATATTTTAGATTTTACTTTAGATTTGATATTTTAGCCTCCAGCGCTTAGACTCCAGCTCTGCACAAGAAGTTTGGCCAGAGGAGAAATGGTCATGCCCAACTGAGCCTGGTTTCTCTCTATGTTTGGTGAAGTTGGTGAAGTTTTGTTCCTTGCCATTGTCGCCACTGGCTTGCTTGGTTTATGACTTGTGAAGCTGCGCATCGATGGATTTGCTCTTCAGTGTTTGGGCTTTCAGCAGTGAAATTAAACCACACTGAACTGAACTAAACTGAAATTCAACTCTGAAAACTGGACTGACACTGTTTCAATTCACTAGAACTTCTATGTTAAGCTGCTTTGCAATTTACATTGTAAAAGTGCTGTATAAATAAACATGAATTAAATGAAAATTTAATCACAGTAATCTAGTAGTTGTAAAAAATTACAGTAGCGCCTATTGACCTTATTCTTCAATGCGGAAGTGCGCTCATTTTTTCAGTTGTTTTAGAATTTCAGATTTAGCTGCCTATTGGAGAAATGACTAGGAATCGTCAGAAAACAGTCAAACTACTTGCTCTACAAACAAGTGTTTGCATGACTATTCAGACAAAATAGAATAATAGAATAAGAAAATATCAGTTTGCAACATCAAGCAGCAGAACCATATAAAAATGAATGGAAGTAAATGAGACTGGAAGTCTCGAGCCAAAATAATTCAAATGGCTGCGCCCGCTCATCAACTATTACAATAGTACGGTTTAAAAACACTATAATACAGTATTTACTAGAAATTACTGTAATTTTTCCTGTGGGCTATAGTGTTGCTATAGAGGTTGGTTTATCATGTTGCCATAAAACTTCTTTTTTTTTATTTATCTTTAAAAAGCAAAAGGATTTTACTTTTTTAATTCTTGATGCCTTCTTTTTTTTGTTGAAACAGATAAACTTTTCTAATCTTCATCTCAAATTACATCAATATATTTAAAATATATATATATATATATATATATATATATACAACCCTCTGTATAAACTAAACTTTAAAAATGTAGTTGAAACAAGATTAAACTAATAAAATAAGGTAAAGTGCTTTAAAAACTGTCCATTAAAATTAAAAAGTAAATAAACTATGTGCAAAAGTTAGTGTTCAGCATATATACGTACACCCCTTCTAAACCTATCTTTTAAATTCTTATTTTTTAACGAATGAACGAATGAATTTAAAAAGAGGAAAAATCAAGAGAAGCAAAAGAGTTGACAAATGAAGTTAAAATTTTGTAGGTTGTAATTTATTTTTGCAATATTTTGCTTGAATTTAATTGTATTAGCTTTCTATTTCTAAATATGTTTGGTGACTAAAATATTTTTTTAATAAATATATCTGTTTAATAAATCTGTTTTGTTCAAGTGCACCAAAATACATTGCCTATTTTCACTGAGAAATGGAGAAAAATGTTCATTTTCAAAATGGGGTGTACTTAATTTTGCTGAGCACTGTAAGTTTACTCATTTTTAAAGTAAAGTCAACTTGTCACTTTTAAGGCAATGGGTTTACTCATTTTTTTATGTATAATAGCTAATTGCTTTTTACAGTTCATTCATTAATTTTCTTTTCGGCTTAGTCCTTTTAATAATCAGGGGTCGCCACAGTGGAATGAACCGCCAACTTATCCAGCATATGTTTTACGCAGCAAAAAGTTTTGACCTTCCAGCTGCAACCCACTGGGAAACACCAATTCACTCTTATTCACACACATACACTACGGACAATTTAGCTTACCCAATTCACCTATAGCGCATGTCTGTGGACTTGTGGGGAATCCGAAGCACCAGGAGGAAACCCACGCAAACATGGGGAGATCATGTAAACTCCACACAGAAATGCCAACTGACCCAGCCGAGACTCAAACCAGCAAACTTCTTGCTGTGAGGCGATCGTGCTACCCACTGTGCCACCGTGAGGCCCTGCTTTTTACAATGAATAACATTTTAATAATCTGAAGCATTCTATGTTAAGCTAATTTGACACAATCTACATCGTAAAAGTGCTATATAAATAAATATGAGTTGAATTGAATTGAAACAGCTTTTACCACTACCAAGAACCTTTTGTGTAAGAAAAATATTACATGAATGTTAAAGTTTCTTCATAGAACCATCAATGCCAAAAAAGAGTCCCTTATTAAAAGAGTGTACATTGATTAGCTTTTTTATAAAGACCATAAAATCATAAATTCATTCTCTGGATCACTAAGCTTTCGGCCAAGCGAGCAATGAGAAAGTAGACATTTCCAGTGCATCATTGAGCATCTCCGAGATCCATTTGAAGGAGATTAACTGAGACATGTGAGCTAGCTAAAAATATCCTTTTTGAGTCTAGTATTGATTTTGATTCATTTCAAAGCCAGGTGATGAGCATACATGTGATAAAAACAAATCACACCCATTTTTGTTGGTCGAAATCTGTAAAACATGTTCTAGCACATATTACGCTGAGAGAGAAAAAGACGATTCATTCCAGGAAAATGCAGCTGATTACCTTTTGCCTCATTTTCCTGCATTGCTTGTAATCCCCAAGGTGTAGAGCACATTAGATAAGCAACAGCTGTGACATTCAGCACTTCCTGTTGCAGTACAATCAAACAGATGCATGTGTTGTTAATTATAAGAGTTTTCTGCTGACCTCCAGTGAACATTTCCCATGAAATTACGCTTTCTGCAGTGCTTAAGGATTTTTGGTAGTTCACACATAAATGTGGTAGTGTAATTATATAGCAGTAATTAAGTTGTAGTTAACTTATAAGGTGCAGCAGGAATATGAGCAGGATATTGAATATGAGCTTGTATTTAAGTTAGCAGATGTCACCTCTGTGTACTACTGCTGCAGTGTTTATTGTGCACGCTGTCGCTTAGCAACTTCAATCCATGCATTGAGGTGGGCAAGAGTGCCATAAAGCACAGCATGATATTACAGCTAATGTACAGGCTCTGTGAACGAGAATGTGCACTTTCAGTGAACCATCTCTTTCTATTAATGTCTGAAACAAGTGAAATGTCTTTATTGTTATATGATATTACTGCAAGATATGTCACAGAAAAATAGGAGGGGGGAAATGGGGAAAATTGGTTGTTGAATCCTGAATCCTGCTTTAGCTCCTTGCTACCATCTTGTGGCATATTGATGTATTCTGGGTGTGGTGGATGCATATGCAAAACCACAAATTTGCTGACTCTACACCAGTCAAAATGGCTGCTTGATAATTATTTGTTAATAATTTGTAATAATTATCCAAAAATGTAAGTTTTTTTGTTTTGTTTTTTGTTTTTGTTTGTTTTTGTAATTTTACAGTCATATGGCCAACTCTGTTGCCAACTGTAAATAAGAATGTTGACAATCTACAGAATATGTACACGTCCACTAAAAAACATACAAAAAAGTTTCTTAAATTGTATTTTTGATTATTGATATTGATAGCATGAAATACCTGATCAAGAGGGTTAACAATTTTAAAACCGTAAAAATGTATTGGCCATTTGTAAGAAAAATAAACTGTTTTCGTTCATTCATTTTCCTTCCGCTTAGTTCCTTTCTTCATCAGGAGTCGACACAGCGAATTGAACCAACTTATACAGTATATGTTTTACACAGCGGATGTCCTTCCAGCTGCAATCCAGTACTGTTAAACACCCACACACTCTCACATTCACACACATACACTACAGGCAATTTAGCTTACCCAATTCACCTATAGCCTACTGCATGTCTTTGGGCTGTGGGGAAACTGGAGAAAACCCACACGAACACAGAGAGACCATGCAAACTCCACACAGAAAACTGACCCAGCCGGGGCTCAAACCAGCTACCTTATTCTTGCTGTGAGGCAACAGTGCTAACCACTGAGCCATTGTGTCACTCCCTGTTTCCACTATAAACACTGTTAAAAGCATTAACCATTAACATTCAAACATAAAATCAGTATCTGAATGCTTTGCAGTATGTTTAGCATTATATTTTATTAGGATTTAGTGAAAAGGCATACACAGACATACTAGGACCATTACAGTTTCTGTTAATTCTAATTACAATTATTCCATTATTAATATATAATCCATTGGTAATTATGTGAGGGTTTTTACTTTTTCAGCAAATGGGGAAAGAAGTTTTCCTTACCCAGTTCACAGATAGAGATGTAATTTGTTCCTGTTTTAGGAAAAAATCTCACCTGAGTTTGATCATTGTTTCTCAAACTTGTAGTGGTGGTTCTCAACCTATTAGCCTCCAAACATATAAACGAGGCCCTAAAATTAAACAAATAATTAAACAATATTTACTTCATATGGATTTTTAAATATATATATTTTACTCATAATATCTGTCTCTTTTAGAGCTTAGCATAACTAAACTTAATTTGAATATTCATTCATTTTCTTTTCAGCTTAGTCCCTTTATTAATCTGGGGTCGCCACAGCAGAATGAACCACTAACTTATCCAGCATATGTTTTGCGCAGCAGATGCCCTTCCAGTTGCAACCCACTCATTCACACACATACACTGCAGACAATTTAGCCTACCTAATTCACCTATACCACATGTCTTTGGACTGTGGGGGAAAGCGGGAACACAGGGAGAACATGCGAACTCCACACAGAAACGTGGCCTTCTTGCTGTGAGGCAAACGTGCTACCCACTGCGCCACAGTGCAGCCTATTTTGAATATGGCACATTTTATTCATTTACATGACTTTCTGGTTCTAGACAACATTATTTTTAATTAAGATGCCTCATATTTTAAGGTTAAAAAACAGTGATTGAAAAGTTAAACAAGCTAAAACAACTATATATATATTGGGATATTTTGAGCATTTGTTATACATGGTGTTAAAGGGACAGTTCGCCCAAACCTTACTCACCTCACTTTGAAGTATGTTGGAAAATTGACAACAATGCTGGAAGAAACAAATATGGAATACTATATTATACCATATTTTGGTCAATGGCTACTGGTGTCTAACAATTATCAAAATATATTAGTTTGTATTAAACAGATGAAAGAAACGTAAACCGGTTTGTGAAATGTGAAGGTTGATTAAACATGTGTGATGACGGTTTTAAATTGATGAATTTAAATCAATTCACATGGCTCAGAATTGATGAAAGAATTTAGATTTTTGGGTGAACTTTTTTCCTGCAATGGTTGTTTTATCTTATCTTTAAGCCCTCTTGGAGGTCTGGACCTTGTTGAGTACCACTGTTGGAAAGTTTGTTAATGTTCATTTAAGAATTTTAGATATTTATATTATTAGATATTTATACAACACAAAAATAAGTAGCAATAAATAAATAAAAAAAATGATTTTTGCGATGCAGTCTCTTAAAGAATAAATGCCCAACGTCTAACTAGAATCGTGTTAAAAAAATATGAAATATCAAATAAACCAGAAGTTGAAGATAGTTTTTAAATACCTATATTTCTTATGATGCATTAAATGGATGCCACAGACATCAACTATCTACCAAACGCACATAAGGATTTACAAGCACAGTGAAATGAAACATGATTTTTTTCCATAACGTGAACATTTTGAACCTTTGGGGTGTACTGTAAATTTTCAAATTGGTTTCAGTCATGCTGTTTTACCTTGTTTTCTTCTCTATCTGG
>CAIGQZ010032144.1:3111214-3129511 GCA_903798205.1 Danio tinwini
TGAAGCTCATTTTTACTCCATTTCATATCCAACATGTTGTCACTAGGCAACCGCACACAGTGAATCGAGCAACAACGCCAACAGATGTTTCTATTTTTAAATGAAGTTCAGGTGAAATCTCACATTCATTTGATCGCTTTTTGCTTAGCCCACTCTCGTCACTAGTTTATTTTGAGCTTCATTTGAACCGACAACTTTGGAGTTATTTTAAGTGCTAGAGCTATTGTGCGGCACCATGGGAAATGCATTTGCCTCGGCATCTGTATTACTAATAACAATAGAGGCTGCAGCTGTTCCTGTCCACCGATAGATGGCGCTGCCGCCGTGTGAACCGCGGGGAAGGAAAGTGGAGAAATAGATGGGAGGGTCAGGCCGCTGCTTCTCAGTTTCAAACACACTCAGTGCATTTCAAATCTGTGCATGGACATAAGCTGAACGGCGATATCAGGGTTGTCTAAGGACTCTTCCCGTGCTAGACGGGTCATGCTGTCTTCGCAAAGGTAATGAGCCGCAAAGCCCTCGGGTCTCGGCTGAGCAGCGCCCACAAACTGCAGCGAAACTGGAATGACTGGCAGCCCAGGTCAGTAACTCACCAGGCGGCCGACACCGAGTATATAGACCGAGGCTTCGTTAAGGCCTCGCTTTCGTCCGCCTCTTTATCAAACACAACAGCTCTCTGTTTCCACGTGAGGAGATTTTTTAAAGCTTTCATTTGACATCACATCTCTCAAAATTGTCGTTGAACTTCCGTCAGTGTAAATAACAAGCTAAACGTGTAAATGTCAAACGCTCGTGTTCGTTTTTCTCGTTAGTTAGCCGATGTTAGCATAAGCTAGCTCACAAACAATCGGTGAACACTGGCGTTATTTATCGTGTTGATGTTTTTTCGCCAGAACTGGTTTGTCGGCTAACTTTAAATATGGTTGTAAAATCAGGGGTTTGTGTGTATTTGACCGACACGCTAATGTGTGCGAGTGTCGTGGCATTCATTTGTGGTTTGTGTGAAGAAACACGCGTGTGGTTTGACACGTTTAGCCACAAGCTACAAAACGTTTGTATTAATTTGGTTTATATTGCAGCAGGTAATGTTACGTTTCATAAATGAGTTAAACAATTCGCCACATACTGGTTTTGTTTATTTAGCTCCTGTGCAACTCACGCAAATCACGAGTCCGTTTAACCACCAGTTTCGTTATGCTCTTTGTAACGCTACTCTTTAATGTGCACCGATTGTTCATTCTTAATCGTAACAGTTCATTTTAAACGTTGAACATTTTAATTGGGACCTTCTCATAGTTTGGACGTGCTATCAAAGTGAGCTCAGATTGTGGGAGCTTAAATTGGCAACGAGTGCGTTGAACTTTAATCGTGAAAATAGGTTTGAATGATCTTCAACTTTTCCGACAAACAGTCAAATTCTAGGCAATATATGAACTTTGAAGGAACTACTTTATGTAATTATTTGTGTTGAACGTTAACAGATCGCTTCAGTTGCGTTGCATTTTTGAAACCATGTGGAAAATGGAAATCTCAGCTGGACTGTCAAATGACGTTTTGTAGATATGTCCCTGATGCAGGACCAATTTTATGAATAGCTCAAGAAGATTTATAAAGTGTGTATATATATATATATATATATATATATATATATATATATATATATATATATATATATATATTAGTTTTTGTCTATCCAAATTAGTTGTTCAGATGTTGCTAATATAGAAGTCAGTAGTACATGTTGTCACTCAGAGCTGTGGTGACATTACTATTGCTGTTTTGTAAATAGTTCAGTTTCTTATATTATGGAGTATTTTTTTTAATGGACTTTGAGTCTGTAATAAAGTTTTAATGAATGAATGAAAAATACCTTGTCATTTCAGAAAAGGTGTAGTAGTTCACACAATATTAATAAAGTGATATTGACTTTCTTTTATAAATCATAGACAGGTGATTTTATTTTTATTGACTTTATTAGAACATTAAAGTTGTTGTTTTTCGCCTAAAACTGTTGTTCTGGGTTATTCATAAAATGTGACTGAGCAGCTACTGTAACTTTGAGTTGCAAAAATACAGGCAACATTTATACCTGATGATACATTGAAAGCTAAATCATCAGTATGGTCAGTCATCACATTTAATCCACACTCTTAGCAAACCATCCTGAGTGTGTTCATGACAATCTGTAGCACAAACTGACACATGTGAATGCAGATTCTCACTTAAACTGATGGAAAAAAAGATGGGGGACGCATGTCTTGTATTGTTTATCATAGTGTATTTGTGATTTTTCTGGATGCTGCTTTCTATAATAAAGTTGGAATGTGAGTTTGCACTCATGTGTACATCATTGTATGCATTGGGAAGTAGGCATGGGATGATAACCGGTTTCAAGGTTTAGCATAGTTTAGAAAAGTCAAGGGGTTAAAATCGTCAAAATGTTGTGTTTTTGTACAACTATTTTATTTAGTTTATTAGGGCAACAGTATCTCCAGCAAAAAAGGACCATCCACATTAAAAGCTACTGGTCCAAAATAGTTTTAATATTTCTCAAAATAAAATGTATTGTTTTCAGTGGGGAAAAAGTTGTTGTTTTTTACCCAGACATTTAAAAAGAACATATTTTAGAGCAGTAATCACCATGATATCGTGAAACGGTGATATTTTTATCCAAGGTTATCATCCCATCAGAATCTTATGCCAGCCCATGTCTATTAGGAAGTTTACCTCATGGATTGTCTTGAACATTCTCAGGACATTCTTAGGTTTGCAGAAGCTGTGGATTATAAGTAGTAGTGTTGTAAAAGTTTAATGCGCAGACCATTTTGCTTCAAAAGACCTTGCACCAACAGAAGCCACAGAGATTTTTCTGTCTTAAATTAATACATTCCTTTCAGTGTTAAAACAGTGGTAGTCATTGACTTGCATTTAATCATCTTAAATGTTCTGCTTACCAAAAAAGTAAATCAACATAAAATAATATTAACATGAAGAAAGATTTCTGAAGGATCATGTGGCACTAAAGAATGGAGTAATAATAAATGCTGAAAATTAAGTCATCACAAAGGTTTAATAAATAAATACAAAACGGTATTTTGAGAAACCGAAATCATACTGTTCCACACTGTTAATAAATGTAAATGACTATTGCTTGCTTGCTTGTTTGCTTTTGTACAAGGTTCAACCCGTTTTACTCTGCCTGCTGACATCAACATACACATGGACACTTTGTGGGGTAGTTTAGCCTGGGAAATCATTGATGGTATATCTAATGCTTTTCAGAAGCGACAGTCTGTCAGCCAGCCAGGACGGTGTGAAGTGCAGCGTCTCTAGAGACCGCGGTTCAGAAGTTCTGTTCGAAATTCTGCCCTCTGACCGGCCTGGCACCCCACCACTGCACAATGACGCCTTCACTGCCACGGATGCACTCGAAGAGGGAGGTACGTACAGTACATGCTTTTTCTGGCCTTTTGTTTAGCCAGCCTTCAATCAGCTGAATTGCATCCACCAGTGTTTTTACCTGCATTATTTTGGCTTTCAACATCAATTGCTTGCCGTTCTATTGGTCTGATATCTGCAGGTTTGTTGATTGAGTCACATTTGTTGTTTTTTACTTGTTAATGTTTCTGTTTATGGGAATAGAAAGAGAAAGTAAAATCACCAGGTGCTTTTCTTTCTTGTTTGGAAGGTCCCAGAGTTTCCTTGTGCGAATTAGACCGTGCTTGCTTTTAATTTTGTTTATCAGAGATTTTCTTATTTTTGTTTATTTTTTATGGCTGGCCATTAACATTATATACAGTTGTAATTAAAAAGTTAGCATATTATGTTTTAAACATACTTGATCATTTTTTATTTACATATACATAAGTTAGTGTATAAATCTTTATTATGAGAAATAATTCATACTGTGAAGGGAGTTTGTTCAAGGTCCATCTTTAGATTAGACTTTACACAATTCTTTTTGTCTTGCTTGTTATGCATAGAGCTTTGTTGCTGGCACAATAGAGTGAACAGAAAACTAATTTCAAACAAATGTTTTTCTTTTATTGAAGAGAGCTGACAATTTTCTTGCTTTGTAGGTGGATACAACGCTGATGGAGGCCTCTCTGAAAATGCTTATGGTTGGAAGTCGCTGGGGCAAGAGTTGAGAATTAATGATGTGACTTCTGATATAACCACTTTTCAGCATGGAAACCGTGCTTTAGCTACAAAGGACATGAGGAAATCACAGGGTACATTCACCTCACAGGACCTCATGCATTGCTTGCCTTGAAAGAATTGGCTTAACTTGGATAGATGAATTCATTTATTCATTAGCTTCTTCACATTCTCTGTCATGTCGCAGACCGACCGTTGGCTCACTCTGAGGAGTCTCGTCTGGCCAATCTTCTGCGGAGAGCATCACGGGAAGATGACCGGGAACGCAGACTGGCCACTATGAAACAAATGAAGGAGTTCATTGTGCACTCTGAAAATAAAGTGGTATGAGCTGACACACACAAATTGTTTCGGAGGTATAGTGTTTATTAAACAGTTTATTATTATTTTTTTTGTGTGTTTTTTTTTTTTTTTTTTTTTTTTTTTGCTTTACAGGTCCTAGTGAAACAGTTGGATTCCATTTTGAGCACCCTGAATGACATTTTGAATGAGAGGTAAGTCTGCTCAGCCTATTTTTAACACAATGAGGGTTATCAGAATTTACCCTCATGGGGTTATATTTAGTACTTCATTGTTTGTAATGTGTTGTGACCAGTCTGGTGAATCCTAGTCATAAACTGTTTATCTGGCCATGATGACATGGCTCTTTGGAAAGTTTCATTGCCTAATCAACTGAAGGACTGAAACTACGGCTATTTAAACACAACAAAATTGATGATAAACTTGGTATTTAAAAAAAATTACATGACAAATACTACTGTCATAAATAATCTGGTGGATACATAGAGAACAAATTCAGTTAAAAGGTTGTACTGGTGTACAAAATTATGCTTAAGATGCTAAATGCTTTTACTCAAAGTGATGGTGCGGAAGTTTTTTATTGGTCCTAAAACTTTGTTGTCCTGAATTATATTGACCTTGATAATCACACACTGAAAATGTTGATGGCATAACGGCACTAATTTAACTCAAATCAATATTTCTTATCTGTACGTTTGCTGTACAGTCACAATTTATAAATTCTGTCAGAAATAATGTGAAATAATCTACTTGATGAAAATAAAACATTTAAAATGTTATAAAAATATACTCTGGTTCAAAACAAATAATTTTACAGAGTTAATTACAGAAAAATGCATGAAAAACATGAAACAAACTTTTGCCATTCACTTCATTTGAATATTTATAATAAATCCAGTTTGAAATCCAAGTAGCAACATGTTTCACAGCATAGAAACAACATGCAGTCAGAAAAAGTGACTTGTTTAAAAAGTAACCACTAAAAAGCTATGTAATGTGCAGTCAGCTTGTCAATATTGACAATGAACTCCGCACAGCATCTTGTAATTTTGAGTGTTTCTGTTTGGCCTTACAGTAGTAAGCTCCTGCAGGAGCTCAGACAGGAGGCCGCATGGTGTCTGGGATTGCTCTGTGCCGCCCTCAGTTATGAAGCTGAGAGGATCTTCAAATGGATGTTCCTCAAGTTCAGTGTGTCTACAAAGGATGAGGTGAAGCTTCTGTACCTGGTGGCAGTGCACAAAGCACTTGAAACAGCAGGGGAGAAGAAGGCCTTTTCAGCTATAATGCAGGTACCTACTCCACTGGATTTACACTTTAAATACACTTGCAAATAATCTGTTTCTGGGACTAAACATTTGTGTATTTTGTCATTCAGCTGGTGATGAGCAACCTTCAGTCTATATTGGAGAACTTGGACACACCAGAACTATTGTGCCAAAGTGTAAAGTGTATTTTACTGGTGGCCCGTTGTTATCCACACATCTTCAGCACCAACTTCAGAGTAAGCACGACAGGCAGTCTCAAATTCATTCCTAATATCTGAAATCAACAAATGTTTAAATGATCCACTACTTTTATTTTCCAGGACACAGTGGATATCTTGGTAGGGTGGCATATAGATCACACACAGAAGCACTCTCTTACTCAACAAGTATCTGGTAAAATATGATTTATATTTAGTTTTATTTCCTCCTCTAGTTTAGTAACCTGTCTAACTGGTCTCAATCCATCTTTCTAGGCTGGTTGCAGAGTTTGGAGCAATTTTGGGTGGCAGATTTGGCCTTCTCAACCACATTATTGGGTCAGTTTTTGGAAGATATGGAGGCATATGCTGAGGTAAAGTGAAATGCTTTCACTTGGTTTCCTGTTGCTTAATTGGAATAAGTCTGAGGTTCTAATACGTTTCTTTACAGGACCTGAGCCATGTTGTATCTGGAGAATCAGGAGATGAGGACATTCCCCCTCCCACTGTGTCTTTGCCTAAATTGGCAGCCCTATTGAGAGTTTTTAGCACTGTTGTGCACAGCATCGGAGAACGATTTAACCCAATCCGAGGCCCTCCAATTACAGAAGCATACGTCACTGATGTTAGTATCAAAAACACAATGCTTTTGTTTTTTCTTTTGTTTTCTTTTTTATTAGCTTAGATTAACTAAGATAAATTGTCGTTATACATTAGATATATACTTTAACACCCTTAGAATCTGAAACATCTGATCTGATGTAAAATGTTTTTCTCGCTTGCAGGTTTTGAACCGTGTATTGGCTTGCGTCACCACAGCTAAGCAGGTGTTCTTCTCTGAGGCGGTGCTGACAGCAGGAAATGAGTGTGTGTGTGTTCTGCTGGTGAGCATAGACTTGGGCGGCCAGCTGATTGATGCTGTAATCTCTTATGGCCTAGACCAGCTGAACTGCTGCCAGAGCTGTGGACCCGAATACAGCCTGTCTGTTCTCACCCTGCTCACACTGGTAAGAGTCAACTCCATTAAAGCAGCAGTTCTTCAAAAAATGAAAATTGCTCTGTAATTTACTCACACTCAATCCATCCTTGGTGTATATGACTTTCATCTTTCAAATCAACACAGTCCGAGTAGTTATCCTGGCCCTTTCAGGTAGAGGCCATTTATTTAAAACACCAAAAAGCATACAAGTATGTCATAAAACAACCCATATGATGTTTGTTTTTTTTAAGAAAAACATTTATAATTTTTAAATTATATACTCCAATGTCTTTCATTGGCTACCAAATGCATTCTCTGAATTGAACGATGGATGACATAAGACATTCATTGCAGAAATCATATAAACTGAGAATGACCTAATAGGGTAAATTGGAGTCAATTATGGGGTAATTTACATTTTTGGCTGAACTTAATGCTATTATAGAACTATTATGGCTCGTTTCCACTGAGTGGTACAGTACGGTACGGTTCGGGTCGGTACGGGTCACCTTTATCAAGCTTGCGTTTCCATTACAAAGGGTACCCTTTTGGTGGGCGTGGTGTACTACAGAGAGTTTCTGTCGACGTTATTCTCGCTCGAATAAATGTCTACAGTAAAGCTGTACAGGTCGTTCACATTATATGAGAAGCTCTTCTAACAAAACAGATGCTTTAAACATATTAATACTTGTTTATAAATGTTTATTACTAACATTTCTATAACCATGATTTGATTATAACTGCAGATCAATGACAGTGTTACAGCCTACTGTAACGTCTGCAAATATATAAAATAAATAAATGCAACATATATGAACACATACAACCCCTTACAGTCTCCGATATTATACCAATTACAGATAAATGACACACAGCATACATTAAGTCCTTATTTGAGTTCAAAAACAACACGCAACATATACAGTAGCCCACAGTCAGAGCTAACCTCTCATCTGTATCTTTAATCTTCAGCAGCACATATAGCCTCTGTTAGAGAGTAATTCCGTCATTCTGAGTTCATAATAGTCCAAAAGGTGATGATAAATATGGCAGTTTGTTCATGTTTCAGGTTGCTGAAACTATTTGCTCCAGTCGGGAATCCTTGGAATCCTGTCTGGCTTCTCCTTTTTTCCGCGCTTCACTCTCACGTTTGTCCTTTCTTTCTGAATGGATCAGATGTCGAAGACGCTTCATTAATCACACACACACGTTATTATTATCAGCTCATTGATCATTATATCAAATCTAGACGCAAACGCGGGCTCCCTGGAGAAAGCGAAAAACCGCTCGCACTTTTAGACGGCCTCATAAAACAACAACAGGACACGGCAGATTCTTGGCTTTGTGGCTGTTCATCAAGACAACGACAAGGTTTGTTTTGAGCCCGGGTCATCCATGTATCGTTATTATATGCAAATAGTTGTCTCGGCTGTGCATTTAAAAACATGGCGGCTCCATTGTTTTGATTCTGGCTAGCTCCACGAGACTGTGACGCATCTCTGTAAACCAATCAGCGTTCAGCTGCGCGTGTAGCTCCACCTTTTAGTACCCTTTCTCGTCTTTGGTACCCTTTCGAAAGGGTGCCGAAAAAGTGGTACGGTACGGATCGGTTTGGTACGCTTTTGACAGTGGAAACGGCCATAAAAGCGTACCGAACCGATCCGTACCGTACCGTACCACTCAGTGGAAACAGGCCATTATAATCCAATAATTGACAGACCAATTTGTTACATTGTTTAGTGGACACTCTTTGGCCTTTTAAAAAATAAATCTGCTCATTTGATGAATTTGATTGTAGGTTGTTGACCAGATAAACACCAAACTCCCAGCTGCTTTTGTGGAAAAGTTGTTGGCCCCAAAATCTCATCTCTTGGAGCTGCGCTTTCACAGAGAGCGAGAGGTACGATCAGTATTCTTAGCAGGAACATGCGCAAGATGTCCAGCAGCATCAAGCTAATGCATTGTAAATGTGTTTGTGCAACAGGTGATGGCGGCAGCACATGGAGTGTATCATGCTGTGCTAAGCCTGAAGAACATCCCTATCTTGGAGGCGGCGTATAAACTGGTCTTGGGCGAAATGGGCTGTGCGTTGAACAGTTTGCTGAGCCTTCTGGGTTTGCCTGATGCCTGTCCTCACATCCAACATTCTGCCTTCAGCGAGCTGCACTTCAGCCCAGAGAGAGCAGAGTTTATCCTCATCTTTAACCTCAGTGCTCTCACCACCATTGGCAACACCAAGAACTCCCTCATCGGGGTCAGCATGAATTCATACCCTGAAATTCTTAGTTCTTGCTAGTCTATAATTTTAACATCTTAATTATCAGTTTTGTGAAAAGTTTTTTTTTGCTAGAAAAATGTATGTATATGAAGAAAAATAGCACGGAAACTCATCTGTTATGTGTGTGTTACAGATGTGGGCTCTGTCTCCTACTGTATTTGCCCTGCTCAGTCAGAATCTGGTTATTGTTCATTCTGATTTGGCAGTTCATCATTCTGCTGTCCAGTATGCAGTGCTCTACACTCTTTACTCTCACTGCACCAGGTAACAAACCAATGGTTTCATCTAAATAATGCATTCTGAAAAATCGGTTTGTTATTCAGGCCAAAAGAGGTTGTGTGTGTATGTGCATGCTAATTCATATTATGTACTGTACTGTTCAAATGATTGATGTCAGTAAGATTTTAAGAATTTAAAACCATTTTTTGTAAGAATGTAATAAATAGTAGGGATGCTCTGATCAATATTTTTGCTGCCGAAACGATCATGGTGATCGGCTGATCCCGAGCACCGATTCTAATGCTTTAAGCTTTAAATTGCACATTTTTCCTCCAAGTATGAACCTTAAGAGAAGATCTTGCCTTACCTAAGAGAATAAATGAAAGATGCTGCATATAATCCCTTAAACACATCTCTTTTAACCATTTAGGTGTGAACATGTCATGGTCAGAAGCAACTTTACAGAAAACCATTCCTTCATTCGGCTTGTACTTGCATTATCTTTACTGCTCCGTTCATTTAACCTAACCAATGTATTGCTTAGAACATAACTGTGTCTTTTGTGATCTGTTCTCTTGCTTAATCACACTCTTCCTCTGCTTGTAAACTCATAAACAAACAACTGTGATCGGTTGATGAGATCGGCCAGATTGGCGAGTGCCGATTGAGTCATGAAGTGTGATTATTGGCTGAAACCGATCTTCGGCCGATCAATTTCCAAATTTCCAATTCTTACCCCAAGTGGTTCCAAAACATTATTTTTTTACTTCTGTTGGACACAGAAGATATTCTGAAGAGAGTTAAAAACCAGTCTCCACTGTCACCTATATCAGGAAAAAATGACATGTGTGTACTCGGTCAGTTTCCAATGTTCTTCAAAATGTGTAAAAAAACAGGTTTGGAACAACTCAAATGTGATTAAATTGTTCACATTTTAAGTTATCATAAATTGATCTGATGTGTTATGGTTTCAACAAAACTTATTTCTTAATTTCAAATAATAAATATTTTTGAGCATAAAATCAGCATATCAAAATGATTTCTGAATGATTTTTTTGACTGAGCATTGGAGCTCTGCCATCACAGGAATGTTTAAAATGTATTGAAATGAAAAATGATGAAAACAGTAATATACTTTTAGAAATAATGTAGTAATAGTATAGTAAGTAATTTCTAGTAATTTCACAATATTAAATTTATTATTGTTCCTGAAAAAAATAACTCTGGCAAGCGACAAGCTAAACATTGTCAACAACTATCATTTTCAACGATGTTATGCATTTATTGTTTCAATAATGACCCTTAATGTACTCATAAAAACAAACATTAATAATCACAAATTTATTGGTTAAGAACTAGGACTGTGCGATTTGGGGGGGAAATATGTCATTGCGATTTTTCTGACAGATATTGTGATTGCGAATTTATTTGGGGTTTTTAATTTTTAAGTCAAGCTTCAGGTCTGTAATCTGTCGTGGCAACAATTCTGCAACAGCTCTTAAAAATGACCTGTTTTTGTTTGGTGTCTGACACCAACAGGACATCTGTAATATGGGAATATTTTGATGTTAATTTGTCCATTAATGCTTCTGAAGCAGCAGACGCCAATATCCTAATTGTATGCACTTTCCTGTATGTTTTATTTTATTTTATTGTGGGTGTTTCGTATAGTTTGGTAGCGCAATTCTGATAGGGCAGAACAAAAGTGTGCTCACTCAATAGGCTAGTAAGACTTTCACGCACCGATGGCAGTCACGCATTTGCTCTGGGTGGGGAAAATGAAATTATACATATATATTTCATGTCACAGCCTTTTTCAGTATGCCTAATCGCAACGTTTCCAATCGCGATTCAAGTTCTGTAAATTGCACAGCCCTATTAAGAACTGTGAGAAATTAATTCAGTACAGCAAAGTATTTAGCAAGTGGCAGCATGCTTTCATGAATTATTCAGTGTGATGCAATTGTTTTTTTTTTTTAAGTGTGCGTAATACTGTCAAAGAGCACTTTGTCATTTGCCTTGCACATGAGCTTGAATTAAGCCTCATTCACTCCAGGCGTGATGACTGATAGACTGCTGCCTTTCTCTCTCTCTCTCTCTCTCTCTCTCTCTCTCTCTCTTTATTTCTCCCAAGACATGATCACTTTATCTCCAGCAGCCTGAGCTCCTCGTCTCCATCCCTTTTCGATGGTGCTGTCATCAGCACAGTTACCACGGCAACCAAAAGACATTTCAGCACGCTCCTTAATTTGCTGGGTATGCTGCTCAGCAAGGATCATCTCAACCCTGAGGCGAGGTACATCGCTCACACTGTCTGTCTGTAATGAGGCCTGTTGTAAAGAATTAATCGGAACCACTGGCGCTTTCACATGCTATGATCACTTATACAGTGTAATTACACCTTTCTTTTGAATTGTCTTAATTATCTGCATATGGCAGTAGTTCAGTAATTTAAGCATTGGAAGAAAATGACTTTATAAAATAATTCCCTCAGCTCATTTAAGATAAAGGTTTTTCTTTTGGTTCAGCACAACATGAAACCATGATCATAGGTTATTCATCAATAACTTTTGTAAGTTAGTGTGTGCTAGAAATCAAACACTGTTTACAATATTATTATCATTAATACACTATTCCTAACCAGGTTCAATGCAGTTTGAGAGCTGCTTGATGCATATGATGTCATAAAACCTGTTTATTGTCACAGATTTGGTAACCAAAAATGCTAAACTGATGTTTTTCTATTTGTACTTCCAGGTTTAATGTTATTTTTTTTAGTCATTGATATTTAGCATGATGCCAGACACCTCTGTTTTTTGTGTTTCCTTTGATTTGCATCATATATTATTTATTTATTTATTTTGATAGGCGGCTGTTACTCACCTGGTCATTGGAAGTAGCTCTAATGATGAAGAAATCTGAAACTTACGCTCCTCTCTTCTCACTCCCATCTTTCCTGAAATTCTGCAAAGGGTTATTGGCAAATTGTGAGTTCATATCTGTAACTAATTCAGATAGTAGAAGGCAGAGCTGTTATGAATGCTAAATAATGCTCCACCTCACTAAGAATATTTATCTTTAATCAGACTAAAATATTTTATATGACTCTTTCAGTACTGTTGCTACTTGTATACTTTTTGTTGTTGTTTTTTTACAATGTATGATTGTTAAGAAACTGATTTTATTGTATTTATTGTATACTTTTATATTGTATATTTATTAGTATATGTTTTTGCCATGAATATAGCCAATGCTGCTGATATGACTTTAAAACCTAAATAAATAAATAAACTCCACCTCACTATGGGGTAAAACAAATAATAGTTTGTGGTTATAATGAACTGGAGACCAAGGGAATGAACAAAAATATGTGTTGTCTTTCCTCTGTTCAGCCTTGAATGAGGACCCCACCATATGTCTGCAGGCATGTAACAGTCTACAGGTGCTGTCATCTTCCTTGACCATGGAGCTTCTCCAGAGGTAATCACACACATTCTCTGCTTGTTATATACCATCTCCCTGCAGATACAGTCATTAGAGCTGCAGCATTTCCTCCTGCTCTTGTGGGTGGGGGTAAAAAAAAAACACACACACTGATCAGCACTGAACCTCTCTCTGTGCAGGTGTGTGGACGTGTGCCGAGTTCAGCTGGTTCACTCAGCAGTCCGAGTCCGGCAGGCCTTTGGGAAATTGCTGAGATCTGTTCCCATGCACGTCACACTGAGGTTTGCCAAACTCATCTTCATCTGCCTTGAATCTGCACAATAGAAACCAAAGGGGTGGAGAAATACAACCTACTTTGTGGTTCTACCTCCGGCTGTAGTTGATATGATGGTAATTGTCGGCTTGTCTCCCAGCAGCACCCATAGTCACTCTGAGATTAAGGAGATTTCTCTGGCCATCCGCCGACACATGAGCAAAGTGCCTAGCAACACATTCCACCCACAGGACTTCTCTGACCTTATTGGGTTTATTTTGTACGGAACGGTCCACCGTGGGGGGTGAGTAGGCGGCCCGTTGACAGCGTACTGTCATTTATTGTAGGGATTTCATTCATTTATTTTCACCTTGCCAATAAAATGCGTTTAAAAATTGTTTGTTGAAGCGACTAAAACATGTACTGTAGATGATTTGTAGCTACAAAAAGATGCATTTTTTAATTGATTAATGGATGTTTATTCTTTTACATGATGTAGGAAGGAGCCCTGGTTGGAGCGTCTGTATCACAGCTGTCAGCGGCTAGAGAAGAAAGACTCTGCCATGGTGCCTCGTGCCCTGCTGAAGACTGAGGCAGTGTTGTGGCAGTGGGCGGTGTGGGAAGCTGCTCAGTTTACTGTTCTCTCAAAGCTCCGTACACCTCTGGGAAGAGCCCAGGATACCTTCCAGACTATAGAGGGTTAGTGAGTGGGGCGATTTTAGGGATTTGTTTAACCAATCTAAAGACAATTTTATTTAATAAATAGTTCACCTCTCTAATGTAACTCTTTTGATGCAGTTACGATTTTAAAGTATTTTAAATAAACATCACATTACTTTCACACATGGGGAACTAATGCAGTTGTGCCTTTTATATTTGTGAGTTGTGCTGTGTTTTTTGGAGCAATTTTTGAAACAAAACATTAAAAATGTCATAAATGTGAAAAGTTGTGTGTAAAGGATTGGAAATTGAGGTTTAGGCATTATCTGAAAGCTGAATAAATATGCTTTCCATTGATTTATAAGTTGTTGGTAAAGTACAATTGTTGGCCAAGATACTATTATTTAATTATCTGGAATCTGAGGTTTCAAAAAATCGAAATATTGAGAAAATTACCTTCTAAAGTTGTTAAAGTTCTTACCAAGGTACTTGACTACTAATCAAAAATTCAGTTTTGATATTTGTACTGTAGGTGTACCAAATGTCTTGATGGAACATGATCTTTACTCGCTATTGTAATAATAAAAAATATATACCCGTAAATGTGACAAAAGTCACATATGTCTGTAATGCATTCCTATTGAATAAAATGAAAAAAGTCATACTGATCCTAAATTAGTAAATGATGCTGTATGTAATGTTTATGAATCAAAACATTATCCCTGTTAATGTAGGTATGATCCGCAGTCTGGCAGCTCACAGTCTAAACACAGAGCAGGAGCTGAGTCAGTGGAGTGGAGGAGAGAGTGATGAGGGTCACCACACTAACCAGCTCCGCCTGGCTCTTCTCCTGCAGTTCCTAGAGAACCTGGAGAAACTCATGTACAACGCTTATGAAGGCTGTGCCAGTGCTCTCACTGCACCACCAAAGGTCTGTATTCTATATACACAGCTAGCCTTGATGTTAAATCTCTGGAGAATTTACTTGATCCTTTGCAGAACTATTTAAATTTCAGGGTTTCTTCATCTTGTTTTAATTTTGATTCCTTTTTACTTTATTCAGGGCATCAGAACCTTTTTCTACACAAACAGACAGACATGCCAGGACTGGCTAACCAGAATTCGTTTGGCCCTAATGAGGGTTGGCCTTCTCTCTGGTCAGCCAGCGGTCACAGTCCGTCATGGCTTTGACCTGCTGACTGAGATCAAGAACAGCAGTGCACAGGTAAGACCTAAACTAGCTCTTACGAACACCTTATAGCACTGGCTGAAAACTATTTGTTAAAAAGATTTCACATTTTTTGTTTTGCGCTTTACTTTGAAGGGTCCAGAAATGGAGGTGCCGGTCACCATGCTGGTGGAGGCATTGTGCGAGTTGAGATGCCCAGAGGCTATTCAAGGTCTGGCAGCATGGAGTCTTGCCAACACTGGCAAAAGCATGGGCTGGCTGAGCTCAGTGGCACTGCAGGCTGAAGGAAAGTAAGTGTTTTTGTGTTCTGAAAGTAATTAACCCAGTTTACACCACACACGTTTGTCTCGTTGCGCTGTTCTCATAAAATGTTGATCTTTTATCATTCCCAAGGTTTGAGAAGGCAGCTTTAGAGTACCAAGAGCAGCTTTGTGCTGTCGCAGGGATGGACTGCTCTATTAAAGGCTTTGATCGCTCACTTTTGAAACTCGCTGGCACCAACACCTCCAGCCCAAAACACACCAGCAGCGGTGAGGGGTTTATACATAATTGAATGTGCCATGGTTTGAATTGAACTGTTGTGCATCTCAAAGCAACAGATTGCAATACATTATTAAATGAGTGTGCTTTTTTTGAGCAAATTGTCTGAATAAAGCTGAACTATTGATTAATTTGGTACAAACTTTTTTTTTACTAAATGAATCATGCATTGCACAGTAACAGTGTCATCTTATTTTGAACCTCTTGAGCTTTTATGTTTGAAATCAATATCAAGAGTAACTCTATAGTTTCATATTAATGCAATTAACTTTGATTAAAATATATGAATTTGGTGCAAAAACTTTGCATAAATATTCTACCTTTCAAATAATAGTTTGTTAAAAATCCAGAAATAGATGTAAAAAAAACCCAAAGATGCATTGTGTAATTTTACTACATTTAATTGTAAACCCAAGTATCAAATCGAATCATGATATTTCATAGTTTTCCCATCTCTATTTTTCAATATCGGTGATCTAATGCTGACTCCAGTTTATTTAATGTAAAATCCTGCTTTTTATTTTACTTTTAATAGGAGAGGGAAGAAAAACTGTGTTGCTGAAGTCCAGCGAGTGTTCTCCAGAGGTGCTGAACTTTCTGGCTAATAAGGCCTGTGAGTGTTACGTGGCCCTGAGCGATTGGGAGTCTGTGCAAGAATGGCAGGCCAGCATGATGAATCTCAAAAAGAACAGCAGCAGTTTCAGTGTCAACCTCAAGACAGACTTTAACTACATCAGGTGTGTAGCAGCAGAGCAAGTGACTTTGGCTGAACTTCTCTTGGCTGTGGGTATGCAATTTTTTTTTACTGAAATAAGTGTGTGTGTTTTGATCGATGTCTTTCAGAGCTCTGAGCAGGTTTGAGGAGGGAGATTTTTCAGAGTGCCGTGCCCAGCTAGAGTTGCTCCCCGGGGATGATTATGGCCTTCTCAACACTACAACTAAGGACAAGATTGGTATGATCGCAGCCTGTACAAAGTGACAGAAAAACAGCATATAGTAGGAGATATTTTCATAAGCCGTTAAAGCGATAGTTTACCAAAAGCTGAAAATTCTGAAATTTACTCACCCTTCACAAACATGTTTCGAGTTTCTGTTGAACAAAAAAGGAAACCTGTAACCATAGATTTTCATTGTACTTGTTTTTCCTACTATGGAAGTCAATGTGGTTACATGTTTCTTAACTCATACAGGTATGGAACCACTTTAGGGGGAGTAAATAATGAGTAAATTATCATTTTGGGGTGAATTATACCTTGTAAAAACAAAAATGAAAATTTGTTGTGCCATACTATAAGGATTAGTGATTTTATTTTTTATTTTTTTTGTGTTGGCAGACCTGAAGAGGCTTCTTCCTGCTGTGTTGAGTCCAGACCCGTCAGAGCTCCAGAAGGCCATTGAGGTGCAGCTCCTCAGAAGTGCTGTGGGAGCAATTAGTGCAACCAATCATGAGCAGGACCAGAAAGTGGCATCTTCTGAGTAAGTTAAAGTTTTCTACAATCAGGTTTACTAGTTTGTTGGGTATTTTGAGTGTTTATAAATGATGACTTTTTTTACTTTTCATCTTTAGCACCCTGGTTAAATATCTGAAGCAGACGGGTCGCATCTGTCTGGGCCCCCTGCGCCTTTCCACGCTCACCCTGTCAGATTCCTTGCCCACCCTTAGCACTTTACAGCTGCACTGTGCCAACTCTTTAGAGAACTCTCTCTGCAACCAACATCCTGAGGTTTGAGCTAACAAATCAACCCCATGGATAAACACGTTCACTAAAATCTTGTGTTTTATTTGTTTTAAATCCCTGTTTTTTGTTTTACTTGCAATAGGACTGCCTTATTCCGCTCTTCAGTGAAGCTTTGACCACCTGCAAGCAGCAGGATGTTCAACCATGGCTGCATGCTCTCCGATACACCACTTTTCAGCGGGAACTCTTCCAAAAACTTAAAGGTAAGGAGTGCATCTCTAGGTTATGGTTGGTGATATGATGTCAACTTAGTTAACTCTTTAATCATTCCTCTAGGTTCATCTTCTCCAGTGGATTCTCATCTGATAGAGCTTTGTCTAACTGCTGTGAAATTTGCTCGTAAACAAGGGAATATTGCTCTTTCCACACGCCTGCTGAGTCTATGCAGCAAGCCAGCAATGAGTGACACTGAAGGTCAGGACCTGGTTCAAAGCTTCAGGCAGCTGTCTCTAGAAGGCACTGTTGGGGAGAAGTGGGGACCAGAGCTGGAGATCGAGAAGGCTAAAGTTCTGTTTGCTGCTGGTAATTTTTTTTTTAATTTTTTTTTTTTTGAGTCACAGCAGGTTTGAAACAAATGGAATTTAATGGATTTATTTATTTATTTTCTGTTTTTGTAATGATCTTGTTTTTAGTTGTCAATGCTTGTCTAATTAATTAAAATAAGTCAAATTAATTAGAAATTTAATCATTTTAATTCAGATTTGAAGAATTTTTTGCAGTTTATTATTAGATAATTAGTCATAGCTATGGTTTATTTACCCTAAATTCTGCGACCTGACTGGTTTCTGAATAGTAAACAAATCAAACTTTTTATTTTTTATATATATAACTCAACATGATGAGATTGTTTACACAAGATGTCATATCGGACACAAAAGACTCAATCATGGACATTTACTCAAAGGATAAGAACCCTCAAAATGTCAATATTGCAACAAATTTTTAATGTTATCAGGCAACAATTTTTATCTGGAGAGCCATTAAATGAAATATTTTTAAATGTGAATCCTTCCAAAATTGGGGGAAAATACACACACACACACACACACACACACACACACACACACACACACACA